>VSMD01003266.1:0-71242 GCA_008750895.1 Mirza zaza
TGTTGTGGACTGTGCATTGTTGTGGGCTGTTGTGGACTGTGCATTGTTGTGGGCCGTTGTGGACTGTGCATTGTTGTGGGCCGTTGTGGACTGTGCATTGTTGTAGACTGTGCATTGTTGTGGGCCGTTGTGGACTGTGCATTGTTGTGGGCCGTTGTGGACTGTGCATTGTTGTAGACTGTGCATTGTTGTGGGCCGTTGTGGGCTGTGCATTGTTGTGGGCCGTTGTGGACTGTGCATTGTTGTAGACTGTGCATTGTTGTGGGCCGTTGTGGACTGTGCATTGTTGTGGGCCGTTGTGGACTGTGCATTGTTGTAGACTGTGCATTGTTGTGGGCCGTTGTGGGCTGTGCATTGTTGTGGGCCGTTGTGGACTGTGCATTGTTGTAGACTGTGCATTGTTGTGGGCCGTTGTGGACTGTGCATTGTTGTGGGCCGTTGTGGACTGTGCATTGTTGTAGACTGTGCATTGTTGTGGGCCGTTGTGGGCTGTGCATTGTTGTGGGCCGTTGTGGACTGTGCATTGTTGTAGACTGTGCATTGTTGTGGGCCGTTGTGGACTGTGCATTGTTGTGGGCCGTTGTGGACTGTGCATTGTTGTGGGCTGTTGTGGACTGTGCATTGTTGTGGGCTGTTGTGGATTGTGTACTGTTGTGGACTGTTGCAGGCAATCATAATCCAGCCAGATGAGCATGTGCATGTGGGAATTGAGGGGGCCCTCGGGGAGCACCTCACCCCCTACTGGGACATCTTCCCAGATGGAAGGGACGTCCAAGCTGGGGCCTGCAGGATGAGCAGGGCTGCAGGGGTGGAGAGGAGGAGGCTTTCAGGCGGTGGTAAGAACATGTGCAAAGGCCTAAAAAGGAGAGAAGCCTGAGTGACGGTGTGGCTGGGGTGGGGAGACCAGGGCTGGCAGGGCGGAGGCCTTGGCCGACAGACGCCTTTACAGGGCAGATGCCTTCTGCTGTGAGCACGACCCCACCTCTTTGCTCTCCTGATTGGCTGGGCCTGGGACCAGGTCTCCCGGGTATCCTGGTCCTTAGAGCCACCGAAGCTGGTGGGCAGGGCAGTGTCAGGCCGCACTTTGAGCTCCAAGCCAGGGAGTGGAGGGGCAACAGCTCCCTGCTCCAAGGACCCTGCTGAATCCCGGGCCAAGAGGTCATCGAGGACACTTGGGCAGGTTGTCCTGCCTAGTTGGGGATCAGGAACCATCCTCAGCTGACAGGGGAGGGAGGGAGAGTCCTTTAGGGCTTCCCTTTCCGCCTGCTCTCAGCCTCAGGAAGCAATCAATCTAGGCTCTATACTGGGAGTGGAAAGTGATCTGCTGTGTGACCTCGAACCAGCCACTTTGCCTCTCTGGTCCTGGGCATCTTCTGTAAAATAACGCAGTTGACGTGGACGGTGCCTCAGTCTCTCCCTGCTCTGGCATTGGGAGCCTGAGGGATTTTCTCCCAGCCCACATCTTACAAAATCATGTCTCGTTTCCTTTGATCGTTAATTATCTTTTATGTCTTCAAGGACATTTTCTGTGACCATTTCCTGTTTCGTCTTCCCCTAGACTTCTTAAGGAGCTCTCAAGGCCACTCTGACAATCACCAGGCCTGCGTCCTCCTCTTAAGCCGTCCCCCACGGAGGAAACAGAAACAATGCCCAGCCCAGCAGCCTCCACCCTGCCAAGGCTGTGTCTAAGTTGTTTTTCTGGCACTGCAACTGTTTCTCCCAAGCCCGCCACACCCTCTGCCCTGCGCTCCCTCCCGACCAAAGTTCCCAACGGCAGGGCTCCCAGGACTGGCCCGAGACACCCCCAGCTTCGGTCAGCGCCTGCCGGCTCTGCCCTTGATCCTCCTCCACGAGACCTTCCCTGTCTCAGGGGCTGGGATGACTCAGCCTCGGGACAGGGTGGCATCCTGCGTGTCCTGATTCTCAGCCCCTGTTCTGCTCCGCTGCACCTTGAACCAGCTGTTCGCAGATGTGGTTCTCCCCCACCATCCCGGGCCTGATGTCTGCAGACAGTAGGTGCCTCATGTTTGAGGGCAGGAGGGAGAAAAGGAAGAAAAGAAACAGCACGATCTCTGCGGGAAGCTAGACGGTACACCTAAGGCAAGATTGGCCCCTGTTTATTGTTTTATGTCCAACATAAAATCCCCAACATAAACAAAAACTCATGGAGAGTGTGCGGGCTGGGGCGCTTGCACTGGACAGCCCAGCTCAGGAACAAGAAAGCAGGTGCTCAGCAAGGTCGCCCTGGGTCACTGCTGGTGCCACTAGGAAAGTCGCTGTAAACGTGCCGCTGCTGTTGCTCTCAGCTGCCCCAGCCCCAGTGTACAGAAAGTGAGTGTGGGCGAGGGGGGCGGGACCCTCAGCTTCAGCTCAGAGGTCTGGCCCTGGGCTGCCCTAGGTACGATCCGGAGGTGTGTGGAATCTGTCCCGTGTGTCATCTGGCCTGACCGAGGGGCAGCAGGGCACGCAGCCGGCTGGAGTTGGGGCGACAGTGGGAGGGGTAAGTTCGGGCAGCTGGGGTCAGGGGGCCTCACAGTTTGCTCACTGGTTGGGGGCACTCCCCGCACCCAAGCGTGAGCTCTCTGGGAGCATGAGCAGCCTGTCCCCAGCTCGGTCCTCTGCTTCAGCAGCGCCTGGCGCAGACCTGGGGCTCCACAGACATCTGCTGCAGAGCCGACGTGATATCGCAGTGGTCCTTGCTCGTCTGTGCTGCTGTTCACAGAACACCAAGGACTAGTTTACAAAGAGCAGAAGTGTATTTGCTCACAGTGCTGGGGGCTCGGAGTACCAAGATCACAGCACTCCAGGTCCAGCTGCCTGGGGACGGCTCTGCTTCCAGGACGGTGCCTCGTGGCCGCGTCCTCGGAGGGGAGGAGCTGCGGTGTCCTCACGTGGCCAAAAGTGGACGGGCAAAAGGGACAAACTCTCTTGATCAGGCTCCTGCATGAGGGCCTTAATCCCATTCATGAGGGAGGAGCCCTCGTGGCCTGATCACTTCTTAAAGGCCCCGCCTTTTAATACTATCACGTGGGCGACACCTGAATTTGGAAGTGGCCCAATTCAAATCGCAGCAATGATATAATAAGAAATATATATTTGGTCTCTGTCCTGGCACAGAGTTCCTAAAGCCCTTGTAATTTCCTGGGGGACAGGAACATCCTCTGTTCTAAGGAGGCAGCCCTGTGGATGTGGGCTGGTCACCAGAAGGACCAAGCCATGAACTTGGAGCTGTCAGCCTCCTCCCAGCCTCCAAGAACAGGGGAGCGGCTAGAGGCTGAGCTAATAATCGGCCTTGCCTACGTCATGAAGCCTCCATAGAAATCCCGGAACTATGGGGTAGGAGCCGAGAGGGTGGCACAGCCCAGCTCCAAGGGAACAGAAGCTCCTGCCCTTGGGACCCTTCCAGACCTTGCCCCACATGTCTCTTCATGTCACTGTTCCTCTGTATCCTTGTCATAACCTTTATTAAAATAATAAACTGCTGGGTCCAGGCGAGGTGGCTCACGCCTGTAATCCTGGCATTCTGGGTGGCCGAGGTGGGAGGATCGCTGAAGGTCATGAGTTCGAGATCAGCCTGAGCAAGAGTGAATCCTGTCTCTACTAAAAATAGAAAGAAATTAGCCGGGCAACTAAAGATATATAGAAAAAATTAGCCGGGCATGGTGGCGCATGCCTGTAGTCCCAGCTACTCGGGAGGCTGAAGCAGGAGGATCGCTTAAGCCTAGGAGTTTGTGGTTGCTGTGAGCTAGGCTGACACCACAGCACTTTAGCCTGGGCGACAGAATGAGACTCTGTCTCAAAAAAATAAAACAATAATAAATTGCTAAACATAAGCCTTCCCTGAGTTCCGGGAGCATACTGATAGAACCCGGGGAGCAGGTCGAGGGAGCCCCGATTTATAGCCAGTCGACCAGAAGTACAGACGACAGGCTACTACGTGGGACTGGTGTCTGAAGATGGAGGCAGTCTTGTGGCGCTGAGCCCTCCACCCACGGGATCCGGCTCTGCCTGGTGTCAGGGTGGAATTGAATGACGAGAGACCACTCTGCTGGAGAACTGCTGGGTGTGTGGGCAAAGTCCCCTCCGCATCTGAGGCCGGAAGTGCTCTGCGTTGGGTGCTGAGTGCGTGAGTGGGAGAAATGCTTCGCCTTTTTCCTGCAGTGAGTAAGGACCCACGACAGCCCGGAGAAGGGGGTCCGGCGTGCCAGAGGCTGGGTTCTCCCCACGGGGTCAGCACTCAAGGTCCCCTCGGGAATTTCTGGGGCTCAAAACCAGCCTGAGGCCTAGCATGTGGGTGTGTGCTTGGGGCCCCTCCCTAATCCACCGTGACATTGTGATTTTTTTTTTTAACTCTAATTCCATAACAGATTAGGTACTGTATCTTGGAGAATCAAAAAAGAGTACTTGGCTCAAAGGTGACATTCACGAGTCCATCCCTGCCTGCTCTCACACAGTCGCTCGGACAGTCTTTAACAAATGCTGCCCGTGCAGCTACTCCGTGCCCGACCTGGGCTGGGACGGGGCACAAGTAACCAGGGTCCCGGTGCCTGTCCCCTGGCCTCCTCTCGAGGGGCCGACCGAGAATCGAAGACAAATGAACAGATGGCTCTGGAGGAAGCAAGTGAGGGGGCCCTCGCCTCGGTGGGTGGGTGGGAAGGAGGCTTGTCGGGGACAGGGCGGCTGTGGGGCAGGCGGGTCGGATGCCCCAGGCGGGGGAAGAGCCACACGGGCTGTCAGGGTACTTCCGGGAGGGCGGGAGCTCAGCATGGCTGGAGAAAGGGAAGCCAGCGTGGTGGCCGGAGCCCAGGGCAGGCGGGCGAGGGGCGGGAGGGGTGTTCCATGGGAAGTGAGAGTCGGCAGGAAAGGGCCGCCCGTGGGCTGGGCAGCAAGGGGAAGCGAAGGGGAAACTTCTGATGGGCTCTAAGTGGGGGGCAGGGGTGGCGATGAGATCCCTTCTATGGTTTGAAACAGGGGTCCTCAAACTTTTTAAACAGGGGGCCAGTTCACTGTCCCTCAGACCGTTGGAGAGCCGGACCATAGTTTAAAAAAAACTATGAACAAATTTCTATGCACACTGCACATATCTTATTTTGAAGTAAAAAAACACCCACATGTGGCCCTCGGGCCGTAGTTCGAGGACGCCTGGTTTGAAAGATCCCCCAGCTGCTGTGGGGACAGGGTGGCCCAGGGTGGCCCAGGGTGGGCACTGCTGACATGAGGAGGGACACAGGGGCCATTGGGTGTTGCAGGGGCAATGAGACAAGGAGGGCCCACCGTAGCCCATTGAAAAACAGAGGTGACGGGATTGGCCGATGTGGGGGTGCAGGAAAGAGAGGAGCCAAAGGATTCTCTGGGATTCTGGTCTGAACAGCAGGGAAGGCCCAGCTGGGGGGAGAAACAGGAGAATGCCAGAAAGAGCTTTTGAGCTCAAAGCCAAGACTGCTGTTTATTTGTTTAATCTGCACAATGGCTCCATGTGGGGCCAGAAATACAACGTACAAGGCCGAGCCCTGCGGTTTTCTGCCGCAGCCAGAGCATTTCCTGCACAGTTCTTGTCCTTTTTACCATGGAGCCTGGGCAGTCACGGGGCTGGCCGCGGCCCTGGCCTTGGCCTCCCTGGGGGAGACGGAGACGTACTATACACACACTCCCTGCGGGCGACTCCTGGCGCTGGGGTCTGCTTTAAGGAACATTCCAGGCCCTCCTGAGGGGCACCGCGGGTGTGCCTTCTGGCAGGGCTGTATGAAGGAGGGTGACATGCATGCCTCTGTGACATTCAGGTCCTGCCAGGTGTTTGCTATCACATGCCATTTAATCCCCAAGGCACCCAGCGACATAGCTATGAGGAAGTGAGGCGGAGAGGCCCGAGTGCACAGGGCCCGACCAGAGACCTCGCAGGCTGGGTAGGTCTCACACCCGCCTCTAACCCTTGCCTTCCGTCCAGGTGGAACCTGAAACACACTTTCCACTCTGGTCCCCCCACCCCGACACACCTCTAGCTGGTTGTCCAGGTGGGCTCTGCACTAGGTAGCCCCCGCCCCCAGCACCTGTCTCCCCATTCCAGGCTCTGTGGGTGCCCCATGTTGGTTTCTCGAAAGCCCAGGGAAGAAGCTACTTTGTGGCTTCCAGAAAGACACCTGGCTGCATCCAAGGGGGGACTCTGTGGCATCCCCCTTTCGCCAGCCCACCCCCTTGTTAGTCAGTTAAAGGGCCATCCTCCTGCGGATGTTTTGGGCAAAGGAGGCGGGAGGGGAGAGCTGCCCCTGGGGAAATAGAGTTTAAGTGGCTCACACTCCTACACGGGGTCACATGAGCCTCTTGCGGGGAGCCAGCCGGGCAGACTTGGGGACAAAAATCTCTAGCACCCCTGAGCCTAGAATAATGCTGTATGGCGGACCCACACATACCTGTGGGTAAGTTCTTTTAAACCATTAAGGCTTTAAATGCCCTGGAAGTGTTTTTTGTTTTATTAACATTTATCTGTTTGTCTTGTGAATATTTAGTCACAGAGGATTTGACTAAAGAAGAAAATGAAAAACACAGGTAATTCCACCACCCAGAGATACCGCAGTGGTCATTTGCCAAATCAGTTGACGTCTTTTAGAGCATCCTGTGACGCAATCGCGTGAAAGATACCATAATCTTCTATCATGGCTTGTTTAGAGAGCTCCCAATTTTCCCTTCCCAGACCGCTGTGCCAACTGAGCTGTGCCAGGGAGTAGGGGCATTGGGGAACAAGCGGAGCCCACTGACTCGGAGCCACTGTGTATATGATGAAGGAGGCGATTTAAATCCATGTGGAAAGGGTGGACTGTTTGATAAACTATGTTGGAACAATTCGCTATTTATATTTAAAAAATAATAGTATAAATAGAATCCTATGCCATGCCAAATTATAATATATGCTACATTTATACAGAACTCTGTATAAATGTCTGTTCCATTGAACTACATGCTTTGCTTTGTGCTAGTATAAAGACCCTCTTAGGTGGGGGGTGGTGGCTCATGCCTGTAATCCTAGCACTCCGGGAGGCTGAGGTGGGCGGATCATTTGAGCTCAGGAGTTCAAGACCAGCCTGAGCAAGAGCGAGACGCTATCTCTTTCTAAAAATAGAAATTAATTGGCCAACTAAAAATATAGAAAACATTAGCCAGGCATGGTGGTGCATGCCTGTAGTCCCAGCTACTTGGAAGGCTGAGGCAGGAGGATCGCTTGAGCCCAGTAGTTTGAATTTGCTGTGAGCTAGGCTGATGCCACGGCACTCTAGCCCAGGCAACAGAGTGAGACTCTGTCTCAAAAAAAAAAAAACTATTAATATTTGTAGCTTTGTAGTAAGCTTTGAAATTAGAAAGTGTGAATTCTCCACCTTTGTGGGTTGTTTTTTTTTTCAAAATTGTTTTCCTCTTCTTCCTCTCTGGCATTTCTATATAAATTTTATGATTAACTTGTTGATTTCCACTAACAAAAAGGCAGGTGAGTTTTTGGCAGGATTGCATTGAACCTAGAGATTAACTTGGGGAAGACTGTCATCTTAACAATATTAAGTCTTCCAATCCATAAACATGGCTTATCTTCCCATCTATTTAAGTCTTCTTTAATTTCTTTCAATAATGTTCATAGTTTTCAGAATGCAAATTTTGTACTTTTACTAAATTAATTTTTAAGTATTTTATGCTTTTCTTTTTGTTTACGACCGTACCACTCTGAACACACCTGACCTCGACTGATCTCAGAAGCTAAGCAGGGTTAGTGCTTGGGAGTATTTTATTCTTTTTGATGCTATTGTAAATAAGTTTTTTAAAAAATTTACTTTACAGATCATTTATTGTGTATAGAAATATAATTGATTTTTGCACATTGTTCTTGTATTCTGCTATCTTGCTAAATTTATTTACTGATTTAATAGATTTTTAGTGATTACTTAGGATTTTCTATATATATAATATAATGTCGTCCATGAGTAGAGATGGTTTTACTTCTCTTCCAATATAGACACTGTTTTTCCTTTTACTTGCCTAGTTGCTCTGGTGAGAGCCTCCAGTACAATGTGGACACATGAAATCCACATGGCCTTCCTCAAAGAATATCAAAATCCTAAGGTACATACATATGATTGGGGAACGCTGGTTCTTTTTTCATTGTTCTCAAATATTAAAACAAGTTATAAAAATCTTGAACTGGAAGAGGACATCGAGAAGCAGTGTATTTAGATTAGGAAAAATGTAAGATGTGAGAGAAGACATCATGGTGGCTTTTAATTAGGGTGACTAATTGGGCATAAGATAGACTTTTAGGCCTTAAAAAGTAATTATTCATACAGCAAAAGGAAACAAGGCCTGGAGGTGGCACATTCTCTCTTCTTTTACCTGGGTATCTAGCATAGATCACCCCAACTCTAGCTTAGGATTTGCCTTTTAAAATTCTCTTAATAACTGCCCTGGTACCATGGCCAACACCCCACTCAAAATAAACTTTTGTCACGCCTGTAACCCTTGCACTCTGGGAGGACGAGGCGGGTGGATCACTCAAGGTCAGGAGTTCGAGACCAGCCTGAGCAAGATCGAGACCCCGTCTCTACTAAAAAAGGAAAGTAATTGGCCAACTAAAAATATATAGAAAAAATTAGCCGGCCATGGTGGCGCATGCCTGAAGTCCCAGCTACCCGTGAGGCTGAGGCAGTAGGATTGCTTGAGCCCAGGAGTTTGAGGTTGCTGCGAGTGAGGCTGATGCCATGGCACTCTAGCCTGGGCAACAGAGTGAGACTCTGTCAAAATAAATAAATAAATAATAAACAAATGAACTTTTGGCCCTTCTCAACAACAAAGATGGAATCTTTCTTCTGACTCCAGACAGAAGTGATTTCTGCTTCCTTGGAATCTCTGTGTCACTAGATTCCAACCTTCCATATGACCTTCATCACTGTCCACCTTATGTTATATTTATTAATTTATACATTTACATATACGTATTTTTTACACATTTGATTGTAACATTCTAGGGAAAAGAATGTCCTCAATTTTGTTTTATAAATTTAAGGAGTCTTCCATATAAAAATGCTCATTCATAATTCATATGCATCAACATTACAGTTTGGGGTGAGCAAACACCACAAAAGAGATCACTGTAGGGAAGATAGTGACTGGGTAGGGTTGAGCAGTCATTACTGAATCTACTGGTTCCCCATTTTGATTGCTAAAAGAGAGAACGAAGGAAAAACATTTTTACACTGCCAAAGGCTCGAGTGACTTATCCAAAGCAAAAGAGTTTATTTGAAGTCTTATATTTGTCATGGAAAACTCTTTATATAATAACAATTGGGGAGTTTGGTTATAAAGACGTGTTCTCCACCCAAGAGCATTCAGTCTCTTTTGTTAGAAGTTTTAATCTAAAATCAGCCAGGACTCCTACTGTTAATGCCAACAAGTATTTTATCACATCATTCAGACAAATTAATTTCCTGTTGTATTTCACAGGCTAATCAAAGACGGACTAATAGTCTCAAATTGACACTCCACCTACAGGGTTGCTGCTGTGAGCTTATAAAGACTGAAGTTCTGTATTTCCATTCCACACCCATGAAAACACACAACTCTGGGAATGGTTCAGTAGATGAACTGCACTAAATCTGATTTTTTTAATAAGGTGATGGGATTTTTTTTTTTTAAGACAGAGTCTTACTCTGTTGTCCAGGTTAGAGTTCAGTGGCATGATCACAGCTCACTGCACCCTCAAACTCCTGGGTTCAAGCAATCTTCCTTCCTCAGCTTCCGGAGTAGCTGCAGCTATAGGCAAGTACCACCATGCCAGGCTGATTTTTAAATTTTTTTGTACAGATGGGGACTTACAATGTTGACCAGGCTGGTCTTGAACTCCTGGGCTCAAGCGATCCTCCCGCCTCAGCCTCCCAAAGTGCTAGGATTACAGGCACAAGCCACCGCACCTGGCCTGCTAATGGGGTTTCTATAGCAGGATGTATTGAACCCGTTTTTTATAAAGTAGTTGATGACATTAGTGTTCTGTTTCATTGTACACTTTGAAGGGAACATGAAAAGAGAGTTCTAGGAAAAGCCCCTCCACGCTTCCTTAGCCCTCCACACATGTATAAAGGGCATTGTCGCTGCCACAGCCATCCGCTGAGGCCCAGAGTCTCAAAGGAAGAGACTAAATGCAGACCTACCCTCTTCTGCCCATTCAATAGTGGACATTTATTAAATGTTCTCAGGCCTTTTCTCCATCTCCTAAACATCAAAACATAATCCCTGAATCGATGAGGGTAAGAGATTTGCAGATCTCCATATCACTCTCTGCCCTGTCTCTGCTCACTTTCCTTTCTGTGGTTTGGGACAGATCACCAGCACACTGTGGGTTACTGTCTGGTGTCTCCCCATGGGCACTGGACAGACGTCCATCCATCCTCTCCCCTCTTTGATGGCAGGTTCACCTAAGACCACTAAATAGTCCCTTAAATTGCTTGGGTTAAGAAAGAAAGGGAGGCCGGGCGTGGTGGCTCACGCCTGTAGTCCTAGCACTCTGGGAGGCCGAGGCGAGTGGATCGTTTGAGCTCAGGAGTTCGAGACCAGCCTGAGCAAGAGCAAGACCTCGTCTCTAGTAAAAATAGAAAGAAATTAGCTGGACAACTAAAAATATATAGAAAAAAACTAGCCAGGCATGGTGGCGCATGCCTGTAGTCCCAGCTACTCGGGAGGCTGAGGCAGAAGGATTGCTTGAGCCCAGGAGTTTGAGGTTGCTGTGAGCTAGGCTGACACCACAGCACTCTAGCCCAGGCAACAGAGTGAGACTCTGTCTCAAAAAAAAAAAAAAAAAAAAGAGAAAGAAAGGAAGGAAGGAAGGAAGGAAGGAAGGAAGGAAGGAAGGAAGGAAGGGAACTTCATATATTACCTTGGGAATGTCAAATGGTACAGCCACTGTGGAGAACAGTCTGGCACCTCCTCAAAAAAGTTAAACATAGAATTACCATAAGACCCTGCAATTCCACTCCAGTATATATCCATTAAAAAACAAGGTCTCACAAAACTTGGATGTGAATAGTCGTAGCAGCATTATTAGTAATAGCCAAAAAGTGGAAATAATCCAAATATCCATCAACAGATGACTGGATAAACAAAATGTGGTATATACATATGATGGAATATTATTCAGCCCCAAACAGGAAAGTATTGTTACATGCTACAACATGGATGAACTCTTAAAACACTATGCTAAGTGGAAGAAGCCAAACATGAAAAGACACATTATTGTATAATTCCATATGTATGAAATGCTCAGAATAGGCAAATCCACAGTGACAGAAAGCAGATTAGTGATTGCCAGGGGATAGGGGGAAGGGCAAATTGAGACTAACTGCTAATGGGTACAGAGTTTCTTTTTGTGGTGGTAAAAATGCTCTGGAATGGGACAGAAGTGGTGGTTGCATAATATAGTGGTGGTTGCATAAAAAACGGGTGGGTTGTACACTTTAAAATGGTGAATTTTATGTTGTGTGCATGTATCTCAATTTAAAAAAAGAACATGGCCGGGCGGGGTGCCTTACACCCGTAATCCTAGCACTCTGGAAGGCCAAAGCAGGCGGATCATTTGAGCCTACGAGTTCAAAACCAGCCTGAGCAAGAGTGAGACCCCCGTCTCTACTAAAAATAGAAAGAAATTAGCTGGACAACTAAAAACATATAGAGAAAAAAAAATTAGCTGGGCATGGTGGCGCATGCCTATAGTCCCAGCTACTCGGGAGGCTGAGACAGGAGGATCGCTTGAGCCCAGGAGTTTGAGGTTGCTGTGAGCTGGGCTGATGCCACGGCACTCTAGCCTGGGCAACAGAGTGAGACTCTGTCTCAAAAAAAAAAAAAAAAAAAAATACATGACAATGCTTACAACCCAAGTGTTACAGAGTAGATCCTATTAATACTTACGTCATTGTTTTCTGGTCAAAGTTACTAAAGGCGTTAAAGACTTTCACAGAGTGAATGAATGAATGGGTAGAATGAAGGGAGGCTGGGAAATGGAGGCTGTTCTGTGAGTAATGGTGGGGGAAACAGAGACACTGTGTAATTTTTTTCTTGGGGAAGTCGTAGGACAGGGAGGTGGAGGGAAACACGAGCAGTGTTTACTTTCTAGGGGCCTTGTTTGGGAAGGGACGCCCCGAGCAAGGGGACGTTCTTCCCTTCCCAGCCCAATGCATCCTGCTGCAGCCTCCTCCCTCCACTCCTCCCGGGCACGTGCTGCTGAGATGAAAAGCACGTCTCCCCGTAGCAGCCAAAAAAAACAAACACAGAGAAAAAGCAACTGAAAACTGGGAGAGGAAGCAGGATTCTGCATCCTGACTGATAACATCCTCAAAATCAAGTCCACAAAGACACGTGGTCAAGGCCATCCGTGGAGCTTGGGGGATGCCTAGGACCAAGTTGACCAATGGGAGAAGGTCCCCACCCTGCAGCGTCATCAGTTCAAACCCCATAATTTTGTACCTCCTATTGAAGGAATGTCGGTGTCCTTCCTGTAAACAGGTAAAAGCCCGACAAATTCCTTGGGCCATGTATTTTTTTTTAACAAATATGAACTGAGATTTTACTGTGCCTGAGATACACCAGTGGATGCACAAGTCCCAGCCGAGGGAAGGGCACCTGGCAGTTAGGATGTTTGCTGGAACTCACCTACCTCTTACCTTCTTTCTTCTGGCCTGTCTATTCCTTGCTCCCTTCCTCTAGCCACAAACTGTCAGCACCTGCCTTTGCCCAGGGCCTTTGCCTCTCCTCCTCCCGGCCCCAAAAGGAAAGTGTGATGAAATGGCCATGGACCAGCACCTGCCTCGTTCTGGCGTGGGCGGATTCTCTCAGGCGAGACAAGGAACTCAGAGTGTCGCAGCTCGTGCAGGGATAGACACCTTATCCTATTTCGGATCCGGGATTTCTGTGACGATCAAATAATATTCTGCCTCTGACACTGTCTCATAGACTGCAAAGTATTATTCGAATGTCACAAGCGCTAGTAAAGTGTGGCTTTGCTTCTCCCACACTTTTCTATTACTCCTGACATTTCAAATATAGTATTCCTCCTATTTCAAAATACTTGATCTGTAAGTGGCCCTTAGTCCTGATTCTTCCCTGACTTGGATCACAGGAAATTGCTCCTTGGGACTTTCTCACCAGGAAGGAAAGGAGGCTTTCCTTTCATTTCCCGGCTGGAACCAGCTCCAAGCACTTCCTCCCCACCCTTCCCTCCAAACCCGGGTCACAGACGCCCCCTGGTGGAAACCAGGAGCAACTGTCCGGGAAACACCTTATCTGTCGCGGCCAGACACAAAGGCCCAGCGGAGGGGTCAGGTTGAATTCAGGGGTGTCAGAACCTGGAGCCACTACACTGGGGGTGTGGGGTGGTGTAGGCGGGTGGTGGTGAGGTGGTGATGTCCAAAGGAGACAGTCAGGACCACTTGATTGTTGTCATGCAGAATATATAGGCCTCCTACTGCCAGATATTTTGATTTTTCAAGACAAGCTAGAAACTTCCTGATTAAAACAACAGTACAAGCCAAATAAAACAAGCTTTGGGCCAGGATTTGGGGTTGCAAACTATCAGAAAACTTTGATTTCTCGTGGAAAAGATGAAACACTGATGATAGTTAATCCCAACACATTAATGATCTCAGTAACAGAAAATATCTTACATAATATATAAAACTCACAACTGTGAACATATTTGATAAGTTTATTTACTTGCTTCTGAGTTTCCACATTTATAGTTTTTTTACTTCTTATATTAAACAGAAAAAACTAGAAGGTTTCAATATAAACTATAGGAGGAAAAACTCAAAATATAAAAAATTCTTTGCATTAAGTTAATTTTTCTGCTATTTGGGAAAAACATTAATTTTCCTAACAATACATATTCTCCAACTTCCAGAATAACAATATCTGCCAGGGCGTTTTTGAACCTTCTAGGATAGAAAGACAACATGCAAAGCCTGCACAATTTGGCCTCATCCCACCTGTTAGCCTCAGCTTCTGCCATTTCTTACGCTACCCTGATCATCGTACCAAACTGTTTTCCTCCAAGAACATTTCAGGCCTTTTCAAGAAATTGTATTTCTCTTTGATGAGTTGCTTTCTCTTTTTTCTCCCCATTTTTGAAGCTCCTGTGCATTTTTCAAAACCCAGTTTACATGTTACCCTCCACCAGCCTTCAAGCAGAGCAAGCTGCCCAGCCCCCAACTGAGCCCATACCTCTAGGTAAAGCAGTTGTTATGTTGCTTATATTATAGTTATTTGTTTATACAACTTTTGACATTGGGCATCTACCCAAAGCTATGTTGTGTCTCTGAGAGGTCATAAAACTTTAAAAACACCTAGTAGATTGGAAGCAGGTAGGAAATATTTGCTGTCTGCTTTGTTCCCCAGAGCCTAGTAGACTGCCAGACTCATTAGAGGTAGGATCATTGTAAAAAAAAATTTTTAAATAATTTTACTTTTGAATTTTTTGAATAAGTAATAATTTTCATGATTCAGAATTCGGAAGTTATAGATGTATATACAAGTGCAGTTTCCATTCCTCCCATGTTTCTGGCCACCTAGTATTATACATAATGTCAATTATTTTTTATACCCTCTGGGCAAAGTTCACATTCCTTTACACACATGTAATTCTTTCTACCCTCTGTGCATGTTTACTTTCCTAGCGCTCTCCTCTCTCCCAGCCTTTGCCCTCTACTTACAGCCCCCGGGATTGAATTTAGTTCTCAAAATGCCATTCTCTCTGTCACCCAGTGTTCTTTCTTCATTTAGCAAAATGGTCCTCATCAGTCAGGCCTCAGCTTCTCTGTCCCTGGGTGGCCCGTGTCTTGTGGGCTACTACAAATCTCTGCTCTTCTCACCATAACCTAAGTACTGATGTGTGTCCCCAGCAATTTGCTGGCTTCTTGACATAAAAGACTCTGTCTTCCTCGATTTTTTTTCTTAAGGGACAAGGTCTCATTCCGTTGCCCAGGCTGCAGTGCAGTGGTGTGCTCACAGCTCCCTGCAGCCTTGAACTCCTAGGCTCAAGTGATACTCCCACCTCAGCCTTCTGAGTAGCTAGGACTACAGGCACAGACCACCATGGCTGGCTAATTTAAAAATTTTTTTTTCTGTAGAGTTGGGGTCTTAGTAGCTTGCCCAGGCTGGTCTTGAACTCCTAGCTGCAAGAGATCCTCCAACCTCGGCCTCTCAAAGTGGTGCTAGGATTACAGGCATGAACCACCACACTGAGCCCTGTATCATTTTTAAAGACTAAATACCAGCATCTAGCACATAGCAGGGCTTGAATCAAGGTTGCTCGCCCCTCAACAACAATCAGCCCTTGGACTTCTCCTGGGGTCCTTCTGAAGTCTCAGCTTCAGAAGTTCTGGGACTCGAATTGGCAGCTGAAACATTGCTTTCCTGGGTGTCTTGAACACAAACTCCCAACTCGAACATGATCTGAATGTGTGTCTCCTCTGTGTAACCTGAAGGAGGCACCTGACTAACACATAAGTAATTGCCCTTGAGCTCATTTGTTCTCCTGTTAAAATCCTCTTGGGGAGAAAGAGAAAATATTGGTCACACTGATGCAAGACCTCCTGGGCATTGTAAGGGAAAAATAACAATCTCAGGATCCCCCCAAAATTCGCTGTGCCAAAAGGGAGAACTGAGTCACACAAGCACTGCCATTCTCTCCCCAATGAGGTGCCCTCTTTTAACACATTGACTGCCACACTAGAAAAAGAAATTTGTTTTCCTCGGGGCCACAGTGTTTTATTATGAAAATAGAATAAAAACTTTGAAAACAAAAGATCCTTTCTAACTTAATGAAAAATTTGTTATTTTTTAATTGTTTTCTGTGTATGCGTGAGTCATATGAAATTAAATTGTCAATATAAGAACATCAACAAGTTAAGATTTTCACGAACGAACTGCAGGGTTTTGCCCATCATGTAACATGCATGCTATAGCATAGCAGTGTGAGTTGCCTGCACACCATGCATCTCCTAAAGTAATGAGACGTGTAAGTTACATGTGCTTCATGAGGTCCCAACCCAAAGCTAGCGTGAGTTAAACACAACTCACATGGCAGTTAAATGTGTCAAAAAATAAAGGGGCTTACAAAATGACTAAATATTTTTCTTTTTGGACTGAGTAGGAGAAGGAGAAAGAAGCTTGGCTGGCAAAGTGGTCTTGTTATGCAGATAAACTTCACCATAACAGCCTTCAGGGAAATGCTTTTATTCAGACATTTCTGGGTGTCAGACTCTCAGCAAACCTGTCCCAGATCAAATAGGTAGGACCTGGCTGCATTTAACAGAGATTCTCTACCAACGCAAATCTCTTCCCCAGTCTTCCCGCCTGGACAATCTTATGGCATTTTTCCTGTTTGCCTGCATCCATCTCAAAATATGGCAAAGAAATGTATTTGGGGTTAAAATATTTTTCTTCAACCATAAAAAAAAATCCCTGCAAGATATACAGTCCCTATAAAATGAGCACATGTCAATTGCAATCTTAGGACTGTAGCCTTAATAAACTCTTAAATGTCAATTACAAGTCTATCTCCACAGATGCAAATCAGGGAAGAGGTAAGATCACTCTTCTACCCTTGGAGAAAATATTCACATTGAGGATTTCCTCTACCCCCATCATTTTGATGTACAGCTTATGTAGATTTACTGAGCACCAAATAGAGCTTCACAAGAATACCATCAATTGCCTCTCTCACCCCTCCCCTTTTCCTTTAGATGCGAAGTTCTCAACTTGGTCTGAGAGCCCACGGCAGATACTGTGTGGGCTGTGCTTTTCCCAGGCACATTCTTAAAATCTCGGCTTAATAAACCTCAACTGACTGTGACTCTCTTGCTTTCAGTCACTTACTATTGAAGCTAGCAGCATGAAGAGATATTTCTCGTTATGAATGGATACAATGGCATGGGTCTTAATTATCTGTCTCTCGTGAACCTTATTAGCAAAGACTAGTGTCTCTGAGGCCCATCAACTCTTTAACACTGAAAAGTTAAACATTTTACCTTTAAAGGCACTAGAAAGGCTACTTTGGTTTTTAAAAATCAGCATTTTAGGGCACACATAAAACCATGACTCAAATATTATAAAAGTGATCCATGTAACCAAAAATATTAATATTTGTACCCCCATAATACTTTGAAATTGAAAAATGTAAAAAAAAATTAGCATTATGAACTAAAATAAAATCTTAAGGCTCCGGCTCAGTCATTTCCACTCCCACGCCCTTAGTTTTCCATTTCCTTAGTTCTCATTCCTGCGCACGGTACAGGCCACACGTGAAGCGGGTTTGGAGAGGCCGCCGCAGGCCAGGGTCCACGCCGCCGGCAGAACTGTCGACCTGGTTTGACAGCCTAACGGCGCGGCTTGAACCTTGCGGCAGCCCGTAGACCCCATACTATCTCTTCCGGAGCTCAGCTGGATGGATCTCTTTATTTTAGCCAGGGAGGCTTGTGACTAAGAGCTGCCTTTTCGCAAAGAACTACCAGTAAGTAAAAGCCTCCGTCCAGAGAAATTCTGGCCTCCGCGTCCCCTCAAACTGCCTGAAGCGGCGCGGCCGGAACTGCGCAGGCGCGGCCCCGGTGACCTCGCCGGGTTCACTTCCGGGGGTCGCACGCCCAGCTCTCCTGCCAGGGCTCTGGGCTCGTACCGGCTCGGGCGGGGCTGAGGGGACCGAGCCAAACCGTAGGGCCCGCTCTGGCGTGGCCGCATGATGTTTCCCTGCCTTGGCTGCTGCCGCCGCCGCCGCCGCAGCTGCGGTCGCCCGAGTGGCGCCGCAGTGGCGTGCGACACCGCCCGGGCCTCAGGTGAGTGCCTAAGATTTCTGTGATTAGAAATATTTTAAATTATGTTGTAAATATTAGAGCAAGTATATTGTATTTTTAAGAAATGTTCTCTTAATTTTGGTGGGAGTGCAAAGTAGATTCAGTTATTTTAAGGTTAGTTTTTTTGTTGAAATATGCACATAAGTTAATATTTTGTTTGCGAATATGTTACATTTGGCCTTCCATTTACAGACCCATACACAGATAAAGGATGAGCTTGATCCAGACGACATGTATGAAGTTCTCTATTGAAATGTTTTGATTTTCCATACACACTTCTCTTAGTTTTATGTGAAATTGTCTTTACAAAAGGAACTTCAAATATTTTTGAAGAAAGTGATCAGTAAATCTTCGTGGAACTTATTACTTTTTAAATGAAACTCATTGATAATATAAAATTATCAATAATTATGAATAACAGCGTATGTCAGAGGATCTTTCAGAGAAGGTTCTTAGACATTCATCTGGGGCTGCTGATCAAAAAGAAAAAACACGGTAAATGCACAAGTAGAAGGTAAGAACTGTATTTTATTAAAATTTAAAGTCATTTGATTCAGCAAATCTGGGATTCTCCGTTTCTAATATGTTTTGAGGTGATGTCAATGCTCCTGGTCCCTGGACCACACTGAGTAGCAAAGGTACAGACTTCCCTGTAGATAAATCTGTTAGAAGAGCAATTGGAGAACAGTTCCAATATAGCAGGATCAAAGGAAAGCATTACTTTGCTTTTATTTCTGACCGTGTTCCTAGTCAGCCACATAGCAAGGCCCCAGCTCTACAAAAAAAATAAATAAATTAGCCTATCATGGTGACACACCTGTAGTCCCAGCTACTTTGAGGCTGAGGCTGGAGGATCACTTGAGCCCAGGAATTGTAGTGAGCTGGGATGGTGCCAGTGCACTTCAGACTGGGTGGCGGAGTTGGACCCTGTCTCAAAAAAAAAGAATATTAGAGTTCAGTGGAAGGAGAGAAACAGGATGATAGGAAAAACCACAAGAGGCCACACATGGTGGCTTATACCTATAATCCAAGTACTGTGGGAGGCTGAGGTGGAAGGATCATTTGAGCCCAGTAATTCCAGATAAGCCTGGATAACAGAGTAAGAATTCACCTCTATAAAGAAAATAAAACAATTACCAAGGAGTAGGGGTACATGACTGTATTTCCAGCTACTCAAGAGGCTGAGGCAAGAGAATAACTTGGGCCTCAGAGGTGGAGGCTATAGTGAGCTATGATCATGCCACTGCAATCTGAGAGACACCGGGTGACCCTGTCTCAAAAAAAAAAGTAAAAAAAAATCCAAACCCTAAAATTAAAAAACAAAAAACTGAAAAATGAAAAGCTATAAGAATCAGGCAAAAGATACATTGTTAATATGGAGAAGACTTAAACTTGTTTTGTAGATCTCTAGAGGGAATGTGGCATCTGTTTCTCCCTTTAAATATTTCAGTTTCCATCAGCATTAAAACTAAATTGGGAAGCCGGGCGCGGTGGCTCACGCCTATAATCCTAGCACTCTGGGAGGCTGAGGCGGGCGGATTGCTCGAGGTCGGGAGTTCGATACCAGCCTGAACGAGACCCCGTCTCTACCAAAAATAGAAAGAAATTAATTGACCAACTAAAATATATATATACACAAAAAATTAGCTGGGCATGGTGGTGCATGCCTGTAGTCCCAGCTACTTGGGAGACTGAGGCAGTAGGATCGCTGAGCCCAGGAGTTTGAGGTTGCTGTGAACCAGGCTGATGCCACGGCACTCACTCTAGCCTGGGCAACAAAGTGAGACTCTGTCTCAAAAAATAATAATTAAAAAAAAAAAAAAAAACTAAATTGAGGCCGGGTGTGGTGGCTCACACCTGTAATCCTAGCACTCTGGGAGGCCAAAGCAAGAGGATCATTTGAGCTCAGGAGTTCGAGACCAGCTTGAGCAAGAGTGACATCCCGTCTCTATTAAAATAGAAAGAAATTAGCTGGACAACTAAAAATATATAGAAAAAATTATCCAGGCGTGGTGGTGCATGTCTGTAGTCCCAGCTACTCTGGAGTCTGAGGCAGAAGGGTTGATTGCTTGAGTCCAGGAGTTTGAGGTTGCTGTGAGCTAGGCTGATGCCACCTCACTCTAGCCCAGGCAACAGAGTGAGACTCTGTCTCAAAAAACAAAACAAAAACTAAATTGGTCTTTCAGATTAATGATTCTCACTAGACAATTACTTAATTATTAAGATCAGTTGGCATAGAACAAGAACATTAGGAAAAGAAAAAATTGTGATTTAGAGATTAGACCACATTTCTGAATTGTTCTTAAGATACATTTTTCAATTTTTAAGAATTTAAAGTGATTCTGTTATTCTTTGAATTATCAGATTACATGAGTACGAAAATAAGAATGATTCCTTTTTATAATTAGATTTAATATTGCATTACATTAATAATTTAGTTGATATTGATGATAAACATTTTAAATTTCTGTTTTTTTCACATATTTAAAATTACAATCTGACTGACTGAAAGCTTAAAAAAATACAGTAACTATCCATATTATAATTATTTTAAAATGTATACTTTCAATTTGTTTTAGACACGGGCATCATCTCAGATAGGAACCTCTATGAAACTCAGCATTACATGTCGGAATCTGAAATCTCCACAACTGAAACTTCTGAAGAAGATTTTGATGAAACCACATTTAGAAGATATAAGCAACTCTATCTGAAAGAATTGAAATGTAGAAAATCTTCATCCAGTAAACTAAGCGAGTAAGTCAAAACATAGAATCATAGAAAATAAGGTAAGCTGATTAATTTGGCTCAGAAGCATAAGTTTTAGGGAGGCTCATGAGATTAGTCAGAAGTGAAAACTAACTAGATAATATAATTTTAGAAAATGATGTTTGTGAAATTACCTTTGACATATTGGTTTAGGATAGTTTATGTCTTTCTCCCTTTTGTTTTTATATAGCTTTTTTTTTTCATGTAATAATATCATGTAGTTAACCTGATCTGTTAGCCCTTCAGGTAGATATGTTTGAAGCTTTATAATTTAGACAGTCATACTGTTATAAATTGCTTGCCAGCATTTCCTTAAGTAGAATTATTAATGAGTTTAAGTAGTTTTTGGAAGATTAGAACTTAAACCAAAACAGTCAAGTACTACTACTGCTCACTCATCATATTCTGGCACTTCATAAATTAACTTTCCATTATTGCGATCTTTGGTATTGTCACTAGTGAGCACCTTGAGACAAACTATCCTGTATAGTTTTCCACTCTACGTAAAGGTATATTTGTGAAATATGGAATGATTAACATAGGGATGAAGGGATGGATAATTCAGAAAGTGGTTAAAAATAATACAGTGCTTATCCTGAGCATTAGGTGTGTGAAGACAGAAAGGACGGGTCCCACCTCTGATGCCATGGTAACAATGTTAGCAGATAATTTTCACTGGAGCTGCCTTAGTTCTTTTTGGTCACCAGCTCAGCTATCTCGTTTTCTCCTAGAAGTTGTTGCTCTGAATTATTCCTCAGTGCCAAATACTTAATTTTTCCCAGATAATGTGTGAAATGTACAAGGGTGGTAAAAGCAAGTGCTTGACAGTGTCTTTGAGAGATTTTTTTTAAATCTCTGAGCTAATTTACTAAATGAAAGTATTTCTAGCTTTAAGTTTGAATATTTTATTGTTTATATTTAAGGAGTACAACATCATGTTTTAACACATTTACACATAGTGAAATGGTTATTATAGTCTAGCTATTTAACATATTCATTATCTCACATAGTTACCCTGTAAACATGAGTATTTCTAAAGGCATCCTGAAGAATCTTACAAAGAGAGAAATTCCAGAAGACAGCAAGTGTTGCCTGTTATGCAGTACATCATTGATAGCCATTTGTCTACCATCCATACTTTGAACTACTTGCCTATTAGAGATTTCTTGAGAAATAAATGTACATCATGAATGATTTTAAAAGTATGATTTCCAACAGTAGGCATGCTTTGACATATTTTCAGTGTTAAAACGCTATTTAATGGGAAATTTTATTCACTCTTGGCAACTTTTTAATTTTAAAGTGTAAGTCGTTTAGGAATAATTAACAAAAAAGTGAAATACCTACCACTTATTTTTGCAATCTTCATGGAACTGATCAGACTCTAGCAGAGGTCGGACTGAACTGTTTTCGGAGAAACACAAGAATTCCCTAGACCTCACCCTAACCCTAAACCTAGGCTTAAACCTAGCCCTAACACTAACCCTAGCCGTAGTCCTAACTCTAACCCTAGCCCTAACGCTATCCTTAACTCTAATACTACCCCTAACACTAACCCTAAGAGAAATATCTATAAGTAACATCTTATTGATACGTTTGATAAGAACCAAAACACAACTGATTCAGTTCACATAGATATGCAAACTTGTAAACAACCAAACATCTAGCTTCTTTAAGTTAACGTAAGTGTTTAACAGAGTTGTCTAGCTGCTTTCTCTAAATGTGTGTAAGGGTTTCATATGAAACATTTTTCTGGCTAAAAATGACCTTTTTCCTAAGAAATGCCTTTCTTAGAGATTTTGCCAAGAATCAGAACATACTGCTTCAGTTCACAGAGTTAAAGCTATAAACAACCAAATTTCTAGCTGCTTTCTCTAAGTAAATGTAAGGATTTTCATATGAAATACTTTTCTGGCTAAAAATTACCTTCTTCCTACAAAATGTGTTTCTTGTGTTCTTAGAGGCTTGTTAGGTGTAGATGTGAAAAAGATTCTAAAACTAAAGCGTGTTAACTTGCCTACAGATGCATCTCTAAGTAACGTATTTTAATAAATAGAGATATTTGACAAGAAACAGAACACACTGCTTCTGTTCATAGAGTTAAGGAAACATAAACAACTGAATGTCTAGCTGCTTTCTCTATGTGAATATAACTATTTGCATATGAAACTCCTTTCCAGATAAAAATTACCCTCTTTCTATGAAACACCATTTTTCTTAGATATGTTTGACAAGAAACAGAACACACTGCTTCTGTTCACATAGTTAACCAAACATAAACAACCCAATATCTACCTGCTTTCTCTAAGAGAATGTGAGTGTTTTCATATGAAACTCATTTCTAGCTGAAAATTACCCTCTTCATACGAAGTGCCTTTCGGATGTTCTTAGAGCTTATAAGGTGTAAGCGCAAATAATCTTCTAAAAAGGTAAAGCCCTAGGCCTAGCCTTACCCAACCGTAGCCCTAAACCTACCTATATCCCTAACCCTAACCCTAGACCTAACCCTAGCCCTAGCCCTAAACCTAGCGCTAGCCCTACTAATAACACTAATCCTAATCCTAACCGTAAGAGAATTATCTATATGTAACATCATCTTATACATTGAGGTGTTTGATAACAAACAACACACTGCTTAGGTTCACAGAGTTATACAAACCTGTAAACAGGCAAACGTCTAGCATCTTTCTCTGAGTGTAAGTGTTTTTCTATGAAACTCCTTTCTGGACAAAAATTACCCTCTTCTTACAAAATGCCTTTTTCTTTCTTAGATAAGTTTGACAGGACCAGTACACACTGTTTGGGTTCACAGAGTTAAGCAAACATAAACAACTGAATTTCTAGCTGCTCTCCCTGAGTGAATGTAAGTGTTTTCATATGAAAGTCCTTCTGGCTAAAAATTACCCTCGTCCTATGAAATGCCTTTCTAATGTTCTTAGGAGATCATGAAGCATAGATGCGAATAAGCTTCTAGAAATGTAAATCCTTAGTCCTAGTCCTAACCCAAGCGCTATGCCTAGCCCTAGCCCTAACCCTAGCCCTAGGTTCAGTTCCACTATGTGAATTCAGACCCCACATCTGTCCAAATAGGGTAAAGGAAGGAATGTTGGTGGGGGCAGTGGCCCACACCTGTAATCCTAGCATTCTGGGAGACCAAGGCAGGAGGATTCCTTAAGCTCAAGAGTTCAAGACCAGCCTGAGCAAGAGCAAGAACGCCATCTCTATAAAAAATAGAAAAATTTGCTTGGCGCAGTGGCGTGTGACTATAGTCCCAGCTACTCAGGAGGCCGAGGCAAGAGGATCGCTTGAGCCCAGGAGTTTGAGGTTGCTGTGAGCTACAGTGATGCCACTGTACTCTAGCATGGGTGACAGAGCAAGACTCTTGTCTCCAAAAAAAAAAAAGAAAGAAAAAGGAAGGAACATCAGCTTCAACATGCCCATTCTTCAAAGGTCCCTGGTGCTGTCTTCCTCAGCCCCACTTACAATAACACCTTGCACAGGCGGGTTTCATAATGAGTTGAAAGGCAGCCTTCATTTCTCAATATGAGAAATTAGACTCTTGTCAAAAGATGGTTTATATTTAGTCATTAAAAGGAACCTGACCTAAAACAATTTGCATATCTATGAATTTGTATTTGTGTCTCAGTGGATGGTGCAATCATCATTAGCAATGGGGAGGATGGCACATGGCACAGGTCACAGGTGTAAGAATTTTCAGGGGAAGTATGTAGACAATTCCAAAGGTGGAGGCTTGGCCTGGCGTGTTCCAGGGTGGCACTGGCTCCTGAGCCTGACAGCCCACAAGAATCCCACTTTGTGCACTGCAGGGGAAACCTGCCACCTTAACCCTTCCAGCTCAGCTGGACCCAGGACCCAGGACTTACCATTAGGGGTCTCTGTTGCTCTGTATTTTGGTGCTTGTTCCTGCTGGTGCTGTGTTTTGGGGCCTGCCCCAGGCAGCTTCTTAGAGAACTACTGAACCACAGAGCATTGTCTCCAGGCCTTGGAGCAAGTGGTAGTGTAGACTGTCCCATTAAATCCTTGAAAATAGAACACAAAATAGGCTAAGAGGTTAAGTAATTTGCCCAAAGTTACACAGCTAATAAATGGTGGAGCTGGGAGTTAAACCCAAGGCATATTCTTTGAACCACCTTACACATCCCTAGAGACCAGTGCCAGGACACTAGGCAGAGCAGTCCTCCAGTGAGAGAGCGTCACAGGGTTTGCTGGATACAGTGGAAATGACTAACATTTGAGCTCTCAGGGGAGACGACTGGAGGACAGAACTGGGTAACTGCTGTGCAGAGCACCCTTTGGGGCAGGGGACCAGGCCTCTGGGAAGGCATGTGACTCAAGACACACAGGCTTCCCAGTTACAGTGTGGGCGGGAGCCCCGAGCCTGCTGCTTGGGTTTACACCCTGGCTCTGCTGCTTAGATCCACCCCAACATTTGTGGGGCCCAGGGGGGAAGACAAATAGAGGCCACAGGCCATATGCTTAAATACTTAAAATATTTTAAAGTTATTAATCAAGCCAATGGACTGTTAAGTAAAATATGCTCTGTCCTCCTGCCTTGATACATAAAGCTTCATAATGATCTGGAAGGCCAGGGTTGAATTTAGAATTCTTGGACTCCACAGAGTTCTGTGTCTGAAAGAGGAGGTACAGAAAAAGTGGGCCTCAGACCATGACCCATCCTCTTCTCTTCCCACGCTCTGCTCTGTCACATCTCTTTAGGGGCCTTGCCCACACATGTGGATGCTGAGCCTGCATATTCAAGCTTTGTCCACACCTTTCACAAGAAGCTACCTTGTGGCCACCATTTGGGCCCATTCAGGTGGCACCATCCACCCTAAGGAAGACGGACCCAGAGAAGCAGCCCTGGAAGCAGACTCATGGCCATTGGGCTGGAATTCCACAGTGTCCAGTACCCGAGTGTGGTTTAGAAGGGGCGTGTGGGCCTTCCCTGGGGCTCTAAGGATTTTTGCCTTAGGGGGACACCACCAGAGCAGGGCCTTCTAAAGCTCAGGGCTCTAGCAGAGGCCCTTCAGGTCTGGGTCTCAGGGGGTTGTTACTGCCATTTTCTTTTATGAAACATTGACCATGCTAATTAAACTCCCTAGGCCTTGCTTTCCTCATCTGTAAAATTCAGATAATTACAGTAAGGAATAACTGAGAAATAAGTGCACTTATTCAGTATGGGTCAAGTGCTTAGAATAGTGCTTGGAAAATAGTATTATACAAACGCTAACAAGTATAATTATTATTTGGGTCTGGTCAGGCATCTTCAAAGTTGTTAACAGATTGAGTGCTGCAAAAAAACTCACTTTTAAACTAGTGGTAAGTAAGAGCTATTCCTGGAGACCTGGAGGATTCTAAGAACCAAGCTCTCTAGCAGCCTGATTTGTTCTCAGGCCAGAGCTTGTAACAGGAACAGGAAGTGTGCAAAAGGGGCGACCAGAGGGTGTGGGATAGAGGTATAGATTTACTGCTAATCCACTCAAAAAACCTTCCCTGGGCAGGCAGTTTTCTAGGCCCCAGGTAACAGGAGTGAGCAAGACAGACAGGGTCCTTGCATTCATCCGTCTTACCTTTTTGGGGTGGGGGGTCAGAGAGTGAGGTGAGAAGGAAGTATTTAACAAAAGCAAAGAAATAAACATCATTACCAACAGAGATAAGGGGAGGGAAAGAAGTCAAATAGGGTAAACTGAGAGAGAATGATCAGTGAGGGGAGGCAGGAGTGGGGATTGGGACAGGCGGAAATGACAAACTACTTTCAATAGGATGGCCAAGAAGACCTCTTTGAGGAGATAACATTAAAACTGAGACCTGAATGAGGAGGAACTCCTAAGTCTGGGGCCTGAGCAGTGAGCTGCTGTGATGCCTTTACTGGATTGGGCAGGGCTAGGGGAGAAACAGTGTTCGTAAAGAAAACCCAGGGTTTCAGTTAGGAGATGCTAAGTTTGAGATGGCAGTCATGTATTCAAATGGAAATATATGGTGCTTGAACTCAAGAGTGAACTTAGGGCTGAAAAAAATAATTTAGGAGCATTGGTTTGTAGATGGTATTTTCAAGGCACAAAATTGGCTGGGACTGCTGAAGCAGGAAGTGTAGGAGATAAGAGAGCTGAAGCTGTGGGCCTCACATTTAAAGTCCTGGGATGATTAAATGCCAGTAAAGGAGACTGAGAAGGAAGGGATTGCTGGGGAGGTAGGAGTAGAACGAGGAGATGATATGGTAGACCCACCAGTGGACCCCAAAGATGTCCATACCCTAATCTGCAGAACCAGTTGAATATATTACCTTATGTGGCAAAAGGTGCAGTTAAGATGCACCTTGAAGATACAGTTAAGAAGCTTGGGTTGGAGAGATGATCCTGGATCCTCTTGGTGGGCCTAATCTAACCACCCAAGTCTTTAAAAATGGACAAGGATGGCAGAAGAGGAGCTCAGAGAAATACGATGATGGTAGAAGAGGCAGGAGAGATTTGAAGCATAAGAGGGAATTGACCCACTTGCTGGCTTTGGAGACAGAGGAGACAAGGAAAGCGGGTGGCCTAGAAGCGGGGATTGGCCCTCAGCTGATGGCCAGCCAAGACATAGAACCTCAGTCCTACATCCACAAGGACTGAATTCTTCCAGCAACCCAAGTGAGCATGGAAACGGATTCTCCCCTACAAGGTCCAGAAAAGAACTCAGCTCTGCCAACACTTTAATTTTACCCCAGTGAGACCCATGTTGGACTCCTGACCTACAGAACTGTAAAATAATGCATCCGTGTTGTTTTAAGCCACTAAATTTGTGGTAATTTGTTACTGCAGTGAAAGAAAACAAATACTTGTGGTTTGAACTAAAAGCTGAAAGAAAGTGTTTCAAAAAGGAGGGGACCATCAGCTATGTCACAGGTTATTGAGAGGTTGAGTCAGAGGAAGAGGTAACTGTTGTTTGGGACAACAGATTGTTGTCAGCCTTGATGGGCAGTTTCAGTGGAGTGGCGAGGTCAGCAGTTTCAGCTGGAGTGGGGTGAGTAACAGGGCAGGGTGAGGAAGCAGTGACTAGGACGACTCTGTCGTAAAGTTTTGTTGTGAAGAGAAGGGAGGAAATGGGACAGTAATTGCCGAGGGGTGTATGTGCACCCAAGAGTTTTGCTTTGTTTTAGCAGGAGACAGGTTTGTTTGCTGAAGGAATTGATCTTGTAGGGAGGATGTGGGCAGTGAGGGTAAAGAGTGACCAGGAGCAATGTGGGACCCAGAGCACAGGGAGGGGCTGGCATGACAGGACCAAGGGGCCAGAGGATGGCAAAAAGGACAAGTGCAAACACAAGGGGGTTTGTAGCATGATGGTGGAAGGAAAAGGACTCCCAGTCTGATGGCTTCTATTTTGCCATCAAAATGACTGACATGAGGTCTTATGTGAGGGTAGCAGGGGGAGGAAAGCATGTTGGAGGTTTGGAGAGAGAGAAAGGCATCAGATGGTTTATCTTGGAGCACGGGAGGCAAATCTGATGATGGAAATGGAGCAACACTGCCCGCAGGAAGTGGCCTTCTCTGTCTCTTTCTCCTTCCTCTGCTGCTGGGACTGGAGTGTTCTATTGGGTTTAGCCTGGGCTCTTGGGCATGTTGTCACCTACCCAACATAGAACCTGAGCACCCTTCTTAGCTGGCCTGAGCCTCAGTTTCCTCGGCTTCATCACTGCAATCACGCTCGCCCCACCTGCTTCCATCAAAGGAGACGGCACGTACCAAACCGCTTTGTAGACCATCAAGCACTGCCTGAGTGTGAGTCGTGATTCTTTTTTAATGGATGGGGCCCATCCCATATTAGCTGGCCTAGGAAGGAGGAGATCCCCAGAAGGCTGGAGGTGAGCATAGGGGGAGGGTGACTATCTAGCTGCAGCAGCAGCCTCTGCCTTCCTGAGATCACTCCCTCCCAAAGCATGAGCAATAACTTCCACCTCCACCCAGGCCCCAGGAGGCCTGAGAAATTCCCAGTTGAGTTTGTTTTCCTGGAACAAAGGTAATACACATCTACATCGGGGCTTTCCCTCTGCAGGAAGCTCCTCTAGCCATGTCTGCAGCTGTCATCTGGCTAGATGAAGGAAGAGGAAAAAGAGGCCCTGATCCTGCCCTATCACTTGCTGAATGTCACCCTCCAGGATTGCAGCAGAAGCGGCAATAAGCCTTCCTTCTGGCTTGTGCATGTGGTTTGGGGAAGGGCATCTTTGCAAATTAGATAGATAAGCCTTATTGTGACCAAAGAGACGCCTTGCCCAGTGAAAAGCAGGGATCAGAGAGCGCCAGACTTTGACTGGGGTCAGACACAGGTCAGCTAAGGAATCCAATCAGGTCTGTTTGATTCCAAGCTCAAAGTTTGGAGTATGTTTTTTTCTACCATACAATATGCCTGCCCATATCCACCCAGCCTGCCTGCTTCCCCGGGAAAAGGAAGCGAAGGGAAGGAGCCAGCCAGTGTTTACTGAGTGCGTGCTTACTAGGGGTCCTGCTGTTTGCAGGACTGAGGGGGAAGGTACACCTCTGGATGGCTGCGAGCCTCTCAGTCTAAGAGCAACAGCGGCTGTTTCAGGATCAACCCCTGTCGTTTGGAGGGATATAGGAGGTGGGCATGTGCTGGCTGAAAGCCATGGTGACTTCAACATTTGGTCCTGGTCGCTGAAGACAGAAAGACAAGGAAAATAGCAACATAAGTGGACACCACATTCTCCTCTTCAAATACCTCTCTTTCTCCTCTCAGTCCCCTAATGCCAGGCAATGATCCCATTTTTTCCCAAAAATGGAAAGCAGGAGACAAAAGAAAAGTATTAAGGGGATGAAAGTGGAATAGAACTTACTCAAATCTCACGGAGACATTCAAATGGTGGAGGAGAAATACATACAAAAGGAACTGGATAAGGGATATAAAGAGAAATAAGCATATTTCCCCTCCAATATGTCTTACCAAAATGCTTTGCTTCAGTTGTCTATCCACTCGTTACATTTCTAGATAACATAAGCTGGTTATGCAGCAGCTGTGTGGGCCTATTCTTACGTTGTTCAAGGCCAAGTTTCTCAAAGGAGTTAGGGAGGAACACAGTGTGTTCCATAAAGTTAGTTATGTCTAACTTTTCTTTGGCATAGTTTTATGTTAGAATTTTAATAAATAAATGGGAAGAGAGGGAATGTATCGATAATATTTATTTTATATTCACAGTGGGAACCCTATAGGTGTTAGTAACCTTTAAAAAAAAAGTTGGTATGTTTGTATAGAGCTGTGATCATTAATTGGCACCATGCTTTTGGAAAGTATAATGTGTATCAGAAGCCACAAAATTGTTCATGTATTTTGACCCAATGAACTTTTTGACGAAAAAGATACAAACATTAAAGATACACATAAGTGTTTATGACTATGGAACATGAAAAACGATCACAATATTCAATGTTGTGGGGAATAACTGAGCATACTGCTATCCATTCATATGATGGAGTATTATACACCTCCATAATTATTGCTGTGCTGGAGACAGCCCACACTGCCTTGCAAGGGCCAGTTGTGTGTGTTTTTCCTAACTCTGCTTTCCTGATGCCATGGTAGTAGCATGAAATCAGCCACAGTGGGAGTATTAACACCAGGCAAATTGGTAAACGCTATCAGTTTGGGGTCACCTCCATCCCCAGAGAGCAAGTTGTTAAATATCTGTCAGCACACCATTGGCTACAGTGTTATGTCAAAAGTATACAAAGTTATATATGTGTACTATTGTCAGAACAATGTTAAAAATGGATATGAATAAAGATAAGGCAAAGAAGAGAACATAGACAAGTTGAAAAAAGATTATTGTGGATAAATTATTTCTTTGTTTCAAGCTCTGTTTATTGCTATAATCTTAGTTATATAAAGATTTTCTTAAATGTTGAAAGCTACATTTCTGTTTTTATTATAACCAAGTAAGCTCCTTTGGACCCAGCCTCTCACACATAAAAACTATAATCCAAGGCAAGGGGGAGTGCGCAGGCAGGCTCACCCCCTGTTAAAAGAAAAAAAGAACTATAATCTTTGGAAGAAAATACACACAGACACACAAACTGCATATAGACAGTTTTGGAGAATGGAAAAGACAGGCCAATTCTGGAGAAGAGTCAATACTTGAAAGGGAGCAGATTCTGGAGGAGAGTCAACACTTGAAAGAGGGAAACAATATGAAATATCCCATTTTTATGACAGTAAGTTTGAGGGAAGGCTGCAGTTAGCACTATGTGCAGAGCAACTAAAGCTTTGATAGGAGATTGGCAATATTTTCTAGTCTGAAGACCAGGACACAGAGTTTAGAATACCTAAAGCCATTGGAAATTGAGGAGGGAATCCAAGAAGAGAGGTAGAGAGGGGAAGTCCCAAGTTCTGTGTATAATCTCTGCCCAAATGTCTGGCTGCCCCTGAACCACACTTTTGTAGTACAGATTCAAATCAGCTCAGCTTGAGCTACAAAAAGTGAACTAATTTTGAGCTGCTGCCCAAGAGACAGAATTTGCAGCTTACACCTAGCCAAGTTAAGCCGATTGTTTGCAAAAACCAAACAACCAACCAAAATATTAACTCTTTGGAGAAATACAACAGAATCAAGAGTCTCCACAACATAACATTCACAATGTCTAAGAGACATTCCAAAGTTACTTGACATATAAAGAACCAGGAAAATGCAACCTAATCTCAATAGAAAACAATCTCAAAATGACTCAGATGCTGGAATCAGGAAACAGGATTTTAAAGCACCTATATCATCTATGCTCCATGATGTAAGGAAAAATATGCTTGCAATGAATGGAAAAGTAGGGAATCTCAAGAGCTTCTATAGGGAATCTACAAGAGCTTCTATAGGAATCATAAAAAATATGTAAAAATTCTAGAACTAAAAATTATAATATCTGAAATTTTAAAAATTATGGAATGGATTTAGCAACATGGAGGTAACTAAAGAAAAATTCAGTGAATTTGGATCAATAGGTCCAAAGTTGGATCAATTGAAGTTGGATCAATAGAAATTAATCTAAGAACAGAGAGAAAAACATTTTCTTTAAATCAGAGAAGAGTTTCAGAGACCTGTGGAACATGTGCTTAACATACTTACAATTAAAGTCACAGAAGAAGAAGAATGAGAGAATGGAGCAGAAAAAATATTTGAAGAAGTAATGGCTGAACCTTTCCCAAATATGATGAAAGACATAAATTTATAGATTAAAGAAACTCAATGAACCTGAAGCAGGGTAAATATGAAGAGAACTGTGCCTAGGCACATCATAGTCAAACTGTTGAAAAGCAAAGATAATGAGAAAGCAGACAGAAACAACATATTACATACAGGAAACAATGATATGAATGACTACTATTCATTAGCCATAAAAACACTATTAAAGTGCTGAAAGAAAAAAAATATTGTCAATTCTATAAGCTAGTGAAAATATCCTTCAAGAATGAGGGCAAATAGGCTGAGCGTAGTGGCTTATGCCTGTAATCCCAGCACTCTGGGAGGCTGAGGTGGGAGGATTGCTTGAGGTCAGGAGTTCAAGACCAGCCTGAGCAAGAGTGAGACCCCATCTCTACTAAAAATAGAAAGAAATTAGCTGTATAAATCTAATTGAAATAACGTTAATATCTCTCAATAGCAGCAGTATTTTAGCCAGATAATTCGTGGGGGAGTGCTGTTCTGAGTATCAAAGAATGTAACAGCAACCCTGGCTTCTTCCCACTAAATGTCAGTAGTGCCACTCTCCGCAGTTATGTTAACTGAAAATGTGTCCAGACATTGCCACCTGCCCTTGGTGGGACAAATGTCTCCCTCCCTCCCCCCACCCCATTAAGAACCAATGCCCTAAAGCAACCACTAAAAATTGCAAAGTATAAACCAAAAAAACCAATAGATACATTAAAATGGAATTTCTGAAAACATTCACATAGTCCAAAAGAAGGCTAGAAAGGGACAGGAACAAACTAACAACACAGGAGAAAAACAGAAAATAAATAATAAAATGACAAATAGAAATCCAACCATATCAATATTACATTGTATATTAATTGGGTACTCCGATTAAAAGGCAGAGATTGTGAGAATGAATGAAAAAGCCAGACCCAACTACATGCTGTATCAAAAGAGACACTTTTAAGATGAGGACATAGATAACTTGAAAGTAATTGGCAACTATAGTATAAAGCAGGGGTTGGCAAACACTTTCTGTAAAGGGCTAGAGAGTAAATATTTTGGATCCAAGGACATAGGACCTCCGTCACAAGTACGCAACGCTGCCACTGTGGTACAAAAGCAGCCATATGCAAAACATGAATGAAAAAGATGTGCCATGTAAATAGCATAAAACTGAGAAGCCTGCAGTGAATATTTTAGTAACAGATAAAATAGAATTCAATGTTAAAGCGCATTACTAAAGGTAAACAGGGACAATTTGTAATGATAGAAGAATCAATTCATCAGGAAGCCATAACAATCAAAAAGTGCATGTTCTTTGTAACAGAGCCTCAAATAGTGAAGCAAAAGTCAACGGAAGAGAAAAATAAGACAGTTCCACAATCACAGTAAGAGATCTTTAACCACTTCGGGACCAGCGTCAACTATAGTCGATAGCCACAGATGAACAGGCACAGCGACTTTAGCCAACAGCTGTGATACGAAAGTGCACAGCCGAGCATCAGCTTTAGCTGACAGCCGTGATATGACTTTTCTAATTTTTCATTTATCAAAATAAAATTGTGAACATTTAAAAATAATATAATGAAAACATATATGTATATGTTACCTATTCTGATTTACATTACAAGTAAAGCTGCCTGTAAAGTAAAACAAACTTTCAGTGCTTTAAAGCTTTCCTCATCACACAAGAGCAAAACGGATTCGTGGTCAATGCACAGCACAAACTATCGTGCGGACTGTGAGTGCCGGATGTGGGCAAGGTTTCGTGCTGGTGAGCGCAGTCCCAAAGTGGTTAATCAGTCAATCTGTCTCTCTCTCTGTCTCTTTCTCTCTCCCCCTCTCTACCTTCCTCCCTCCCTCAGCAATTGGTAGAACTAGACAAAAGGTCAGTAAAGACAAGAGGGTTGAACAACACTGTTAACTGCCTTGACCTAATTTATATTTACAGAACATGACACCCAACAACTTCAGAATGCACATCTTTGTGTGTGTGGTATGTTCACCAAGAAAGACCATATGCAGGACCTTAAAACCAATCTCAAGAAATTGAGAATAGTTCAAACCATACAAATTTGAAAATATAACCTCAATAAAATTAAGTTAGAAATCAATCACATCAGGAACTTAGGAAAATCCCAAACATTTGGAAATTAAACAATACACTTCTAAATAATTCATGGGTCAAACAAAATATCACAAGGAAAATTAGAATAAGCATTTTTCAAGCCAGCATAGAGGGAAACATTTGAATGTGGAATTAGAAGTTTATAGGTACAGATGTAGAGGCTTGTTGCCATAAACATTGCTAAGGGAAAGAGATGGTAATGCAGGAGGAAGGGGTTTCTAAAGAGGTCAGAAAAAAGTTCTCAGGAGAGAACATTTGAACTGAGAACCCTAAATAATGAGGCGATATATAGTCATTGCCCAGTATCTCTGGGGGACTGGTTCCAGGACACCCTGTCCATACCAAAATCTGCAGTTGCTCAAGTCCCTGATGTAAAATGGTGTAATGTTTGCATATAACCTATGCACATCCTCCTATATACTTAAAATCACCTCTAGACTACTTATAAATAATACCTAATACACTGCCTAGACCTCACTTCACTCACATAGATCCACAATTGGTTGAATATGAGAATGCAAACCAGAAGACCACTTGTATAATCAAATAAATCAAGATGTTATGGGTTGCGCTGTGCCCCGCCCTCCCTCCCCACAAGCAAGATGTTAAAGTCCTAACCCCTACTACCTGGAAGTATGACCTTATTTGAAGATAAGATCTTTTTTTTTTTTCTTCTGGAGATAGTCTTGCTCTGTCACCCAGGCTGGAAAGCAGTGGCACAATCATAGCTCACTGCAGCCTTGAACTCCTAGGCTCAAGAGAACCTGCTGCCTCAGCCTCCCAAAGTCCTAGGATTATCAGCATGAGCCACCACACCCAGCCTGGAGATAAGGTATTTACAGAGATAATCAAGTTAAGATGAGGTCATTAGCATGGGCCCAATCCGGTGTGCCTGTTTATACAAAGGAGAGATTTGGACACAGAGACAGATACACACAGAGGGAACACAGGAGACATGCCACCTGCAAGCCAAGGAAGGCCAAGAGGGCCTGAGCTAACAGCCCTCAGAAGGAACCAACCCTGAAGACACTATAATTTGGACTTCCGGCCTCCAGAACTGTGAACTAATAAATATATGTTTAATCACCCAGTTTGTGGCCCTTTGTCACAGCAGCCCTGGGAACTACTTCTTTAAGTAAGTAAATGAGGAGAATGAGCACGTGGGACTCCTCTAATGGAAGCACAGGAACAGCACACAGGCAGAAAGAACATTGGGGATGGAACTGGCCCCTGTCATCCTGCAGGCGTGACAGCTGTTCACACAGGCCAGAGAGCTTTTCTAGGCCTTAAGGACATATCTGCAGATGTGGGCAGGGGACTGATTCCATTCCACAAAATTGATATTAATAAATGTCTATTTAAGTGGTATAAAAATAATTAAGTCTTCAATACCTGTTAAATTTATTAATTGTAAAACATTGCATTACATTTGAATATAATTCATTGGTTAGACTTTCTCACTATGGAATAACTTCTCCATATGCACAATAATTGCTGAGAAATCAGAGCCAATTATAAAATAAAGAAGTTATTCATAAATTCCAAAGGAAAATTCTAAACATTGATTCTAAAGAGTTTATTCAGGAAAAAATATATATTGAAAGATGCTGATGCATTTAAATACAGTTGATGAGATGGGGGACAGGCTATAAAATTAATGCTACTTAAGGCCAAGGACAGTCTAGAACAGGGGTCCTCAAACTTTTTAAAGAGCGGGCCAGTTCACTGTCCTTCAGACTGTTGGAGGGCCGGACTATAGTTTAAAAAAAACTATGAACAAATTCCTATGCACACTGTACATCTCTTTTTATTTATTTATTTTTTAATTGATCCATTTTCTTTTCTTTCTTTTTTTTAGATGATGCACTCCATCCGAACGCATATCTTATTTTGAAGTAAAAAAACAAATGGGCAAAAACACCCGCATGTGGCCCGCAGGCCGTAGTTTGAGGACACCTGGTCTAGAGACCGCGGCAGGGGCGCAGGCTGGTGGTGTGGGAGCAAGGCAGAGCAGCTGGCATGGGAGATGGGGCCCAGGAGGCAGGCAGGAGGTAGGCCTGGATACAATGTGGGTTTTTTAAGTCACTGGAAGGTTAAATACAGAATGAGGTGCCCTGGGAAAGGCTCTAGAGGGGAGAGACCAGGAAGAAATCTGGGACTGACAGGCTAGGACAGCCTCTCTGCCTCTCTGTGTCCTGGAAACCTACTTGAGACTCTGACAAGTGACAGTATAGCAGCAGCATTAAGAATCCCCCTCCGGCTGGGCGCCATGGCTCACACCTGTAATCCTAGCACTCTGGGACGTCAAGGCGGGAGGATCGTTCAGGGTCAGGAGTTCAAAACCATTCCTGAGCAAGAGTGAGACCTTGTCTCTACTAAAAATAGAAAGAAATTAGCCAGACAACTAAAAATACATAGAAAAAATTAGCCAGGCATGGCGGCGCATGCCTGTAGTCCCAGCTACTCGGGAGGCTGGGGCAGGAGGATCATTTGAGCCCAGGAGTTTGAGGTTGCTGTGAGCTAGACTGACTTGAGCCCAGGAGTTTGAGGTTGCTGTGAGCTAGACTGACATCACAGAACTCTAGCCAAGGCAACAGAGTGAGACTCTGTCTCAAAAACAAAAAAAGACGACAGAAAGAAAGTACAGTAGCAGACAACTCATTCCAACTCCTTTTCTAAACCAGAGGTTGCAGTGCTCAGCTGCAGTAGGGGCAGGACCCGCCACCAAACTGCAGACCTGTGTCTGGGCACAGCCAGCCTAGAAAACGCATCTGTCCAATAGAAGTATCCTCTTAAGGGGCTGGGCAGTATGTTGGCCAAAGCTGAAGCAGTGTGGTTGAACCATGGACAACAGCGTTGACCAAGTGGGTTAAATAAAGGAGGAGGGATGGAGCCTCAAAGAATCCTTCAGAATGTTTTTTTTTTTTTTTTTTGAGACAGAGTCTCGCTTTGTTGCCCAGGCTAGAGTGAGTGCCGTGGCATCAACCTCGCTCACAGCAACCTCATTCTCCTGGGCTCAAGAGATCCTGCTGCCTCCACCTCCCGAGCAGCTGGGACTACAGGCATGTGCCACCATGCCCGGATAATTTTTTGTATATGTATATTTTTAGTTGGTCAATTAATTTCTTTCTATTTATAGTAGAGACGGGGTCTCGCTCAGGCTGGTTTCGAACTCCTGACCTTGAGCAATCCGCCCACCTCCGCCTCCCAGAGTGCTAGGATTACAGGCGTGAGCCACCATGCCCGGCCCAGAATGTTTCTTGATAGCAAAGCTATCTTAAAATAAGAATAAGACATCTGGATGCTGATGTGGTCACCTGGGAACATAAAAACGCTCAATATTTCATTTGGGCAATTATTCAAAAAACATTAATAGGGTGCCTACAAATTCTTGCAAGATATTCTTTCTTCTCTATATATTTTTCTCCCCCTTTCTGCAGCCAAATGGTTTAAGTCAAATTTTCTTGGATATCTGAACAACTCTGGTATATTTATGATATATCATGGCATGGGTATTATGACCTCCAGATGTACTAAGATCTCAGCCTTCCCTATTAGTTGAGCCCTATTCTGTCCCAGGCACTGTGCTAGACTTTTTCACATTCTCCCCAAGATCTTTACAACCTTATCCCTCCCAGTGGTGGTCATTATCTGCTTTGGTCTATGCAGCCAGCCCCATTTGACCCCATAACAGTACTCCCGTTTATTTGGGAAACTGCTCCTTCCTAACTCCAAACACGTGTTCTGGTTAAGGCCACCAATTACAGAGCTCACCCCACTTCCTATGGTAATGCGCACGCTGCCTGGGATGAGCCAATCTTCTGTCTCCTTGACAGAGCGATTGATCTAGGTAGGGAGGGACTCACAGCCTATGCCTGGCCAGAGTTTTCCCCCAATATTTTTCTAACTAAGGTCAGGAGAGAATTTCTGTCTTTTCTCTCTGACCTCAGAGATGGAAACATGTGACCAGAGTTCTAGCCTATGGGAAGCAGAAAGCTGAGAGAATAAAGCCAATGTACAGGGACGAGAAATGCAGAGAGAACGATGGCACCGCGGTGACTCGGAGGCCAGGTATGGCTTTCCTCTACCCTTGATTTGGTTCTTTGAGGCAATCAATTCCCCTTTCCTGCTTCAGTTAGTTGAGTTTAGGATCTTGAGTGTAACCAAGAGTCCTGCCTAAGGTGCTCCGTTATTCAGATATCCTGGAATCTCAGGGAGCCCCTTCAGCTGCCCAAGGAGCTCATATCTTGTTCCCCTGAGCCTTGACACCCCCCTGAAGTTCTCCTGCTTCTCTATAGTTACCCCCACGACACACTCCAGCCATAACTCTGGACCAAATACCTATCTTAGCACTGCTGAGATAGGGCGGAATTGTCAAAGATGTGATTAAAATTCTGAGGGATAGTATCAAGGAAACAAATAACAAACGGTAATAAATGTACAAAACAGATAAAATTGTACAGTAGAAGTCTTCAGCTAGCTCGCCTCAGGGCCTGCAGAACTATTCTATCATGAGCTATCTTGAAATTGTTTCATTCTAACCCTGAAAATGTGGCAAGATTTTAGCAATCTAGCCTGGATTCCTTGTTTCCTAACTGTAAGTCTGACCACACATGGAGGGCATTGTTTAAAACATTAACTGATTTTAAAAATTACAGTGTAGCACACACAGTCCCAATCAAAATCTTAGCAAGCTTAACATTTTTTTTTCTTATTTTAAGAAATCAACAGGCAGCTTCTAAAATTCATATGGAAATGCAAAAAACTAGAACCACCAAAACAATTTGAAAGAGAAACAAAATCACGAGATTGCTACCAATTAATTTAAAGAGTTACTATAGTAGCTCTTCAGAAAGTTAAACAGTTACCATGTGACCCAGCAATTCCACACCTAGGAAGATACCCAAGTGAATTGAAAGAATTGAAAACGTACATTTATACAAAAACTTATACATGAATGTTCATAGCAACATTATTCATAATAGCCAAAAGGTGGAAATGACCCTGACATCCTAATGAATGGATAAACCAAATACAGTGAATCCATTCAATGGCTTATTACTTGGCCATATAAAGGAACAAAACACTGATACATGCTACAACATGGGTGAATCCTGAAAAATTTATGCTAAGTGAAATCATCCTAACACAAAAGGCCACATGTTCTATGATTCCTTTTACATGAAATGTTCAGAATAGGCAAATCTATAGAGACAGAAATCAGATTAGTGGTCTCCAGTGACCAAGGGAAAGGGGCAGTGGGGAGTGGCTGATAATGAGTATGAGGTTTCTTTTGGGGTCATGAAAATGTTCTGGAATTAGACAGTGGTGGTGATTGCACAACTATGTGAATATAGTAAAAACCACTGTATACTTTAAAAGGGTGAACTTCATGTTATATGAATTTAGTCTCAATTTTAAAAAGACTGTAAAGCTACAGTAGTCAAGACAGTGTGATATTGGTATAAGGATACTATTGGGGTGTGTGTGTTTACATATATATGTATAATGTATGTATACATGTATTTTTTTTTTTTTTTGAGACAGAGTCTCACTTTGTTGCCCAGGCTAGAGTGAGTGCCATGGCGTCAGCCTAGCTCACAGCAACCTCAAACTCCTGGGCTCAAGCAATCCTACTGCCTCAGCCTCCCAAGTACCTGGGACTAGAGGCATGCACCACCATGCCCGGCTAAGTTTTTCTCTATATATTAGTTGGCCAATTAATTTATTTCTATTTATAGTAGAGACGAGGTCTCACTCTTGCTCAGGCTGGTTTCGAACTCCTGACGTCGAGCAATCCACCTGCCTCGGCCTCCCAGAGTGCTAGAATTATAGGCGTGAGCCACCACACCCAGCATGTATACATGTATTTTATTTTATTTTTGTTGTTTTGAGATAAGAGTCTTACCCTGTCGCCCGAGCTGTGGCGTCAGTCTAGCTCACAGCAACCTCAAACTCCTGGACTCAAGCGATTCTCCTGCCTCAGCCTCCCAAGTAGCTGGGACTACAGGCACACACCACCACAACTCGGCTAATTTTTGCTATTTTAGTACAGTCCGGAGTCTTACTCTTGCTCAGGCTGGTCTTGAATTCCTGACCTTGAGCGATCCTCCCACCTCAGCCTCCCAAAATGCTAGGATTACAGGTGTGAGCCACCCCACCCGGTCATAGAAGTGTTTTATATTGATTGTACTGTTGTTTATACAAGTATGTACATTTCTTAAAATACATTAAAATGCACATTTAAGATGGGTATATTGTATAGGATGTAAATTGTACCTCAATAAAGTTGATCTTTAAAAGTAATCATGGGTATGAAAAGTTTCTTAAAAAATAAAACAGGGTCACAAAAATTTAAATTTCTTTCCCCCACCACAACCTCTCCTCCCACTACCTGTGTGAGGTAACACAACAGGTAATGCAGGTAAGGTTACGGCCCTAAAAGTTCTCTGTGTTCCACCCATTCATCCCTCCATCATTTCATTTGTAAATGAAACATTTACTACTTCAAAAATAGGAAAAACAGAAACTGCTTTTCAACCTTGGACTGGTGAACTCCTATCAGGGGTCAGCCTTGACGAGTCTGAGAATTGGTAACGGGAACCACCAGTGGAACCACTGCTGAATACAGTATATCCCCCGAAGCATTCATAGATGAGAACTCCACACTTAAAATTACTGCCATGCCCATTTTACAGATGAGGAAACTGACATTCATAGAGATGAAGGCAGTTGCCAAGGATTGAAACCCAAGTATCCTGACTCCAGAGACTAAGATTAGTTCATCTACCATCTCGCAGCATCTCCCACAAGAGTTAAACTGGTGACTTTGGGGATGAATGAGGGTGCCCTTAGCCTCAGTTGGCTGCCCTTATCCAACTTGTTCCTGCTCCTCCTACCTCTCCCGCTCCACACACACGTATAGTGCGGCTTCCAGCATGTACTGACATGATTATAATTAATTACCACCTTCTTCAGGCAAATTCTGAGAATGCTCTTGTTATAAAAAAAAAAAAATTATATATTCTGTCCTTTCACAGAAATAGTGTTTTACAGTACTTCTTTTTATAGTTGTGTGTATTTATCTTTTATGTAAGAACCATAGTATACACTCTTAAGTCATGGCAGGAAATAGTCTAAATTGGAACATTTACTCCAGAAGCCCAAAGTTCCCCCATAATGTCTTCTCACAATATCACATAGTTGGAAAGGGCCCCAGAAGTCTTCTATGGGGAAGACTGGGCTCCCTGTACCCCAGCAACTCAGCAGTGTGGCCTTCTTGCCTTGGGCCTCAGGCCTCATGTGATGATTTGTAGTTTCCCAAAAGGCCTCACCCCTGATGTTGGCCAGAGAGCCCTGACAGCAAGGCCTTGAGTTTATAGCTTTGTATCTTCATTCCATTCTAAATAACTCTTCTTTGTGTGTGTATCTGTGTGTGTGTGTGTGGGGGTGCCTATTCCATTTGGATTGCCATCAGGTGACCGGGGGAAGCTCTACCTGAACATGGGAGTCTGCCCCAAATATCCCTTTCATGTATGTCCATTCTCAGCACTTTAGTGGCTATGCTGGAAAGCCTGACAAAAACATACTCCACCGATACCTTGCTGTGTGGCCTTGAGCAAGCCCTTCTGTTTTCTGGGCCTTGGTGTCCTCTATAGATAAAGAATAACATAATCAGACTAAGTGTGAACAGGAAAGGATGAGGAGCTGGAAAGGAATTGCTTCGCCACCCTCTTTCCCTAGCTTGTGCCCTCCAGTGGTTACATAGAGTTCTAGCCCCCTTACTCCCACCTAGGAGTCTCACAGGATGTTCAGGAATTTTTATGTTTTCCATTCTCATTTCTAAGGCCTTGAAGGGCACAAGTTTAGGGACCTTGTAACTAGGTAGAGTATTCATTCTCTACCCTTCTCTAACCTGCCTTTTGTCTTGAAATCCAACTTCTAGCGATGAAATAATCAGGGCACCCTCACCCTCTAGCTTTGATTGGGTTTGGCCAATGGCAGGCACTGGCAAGAGATGAGAGAACTGGAGGAGAAAGAAGTGGAAATTATACTTTCCCAGGCCTCCTTGCTCTACTACCTGCCTCCCTATGTTTCTGGCAGCGGTGGCATTTTGTGGTTATAACTCCAGTTGGGTGCCCCCGCTTCCTCAACTCCAGCTCTCACTAGTTTTTATCTCAGAGTCCCCTCCCTTTCTTCTCATCTAGGAGTGCTAAAAGGACATTTTGCTCTTGCCAGCCCCTAAGTTAGTTCCCTTTGCCCTGCACACACCTCTGGAAATAGTCCTTCCACTAAATAAACCCTTTTCAGTAAGCCATTTGAATGTCCCTTCTTTTTCCTGCCATACCTGATACAGACCCTTACTTCTCTTCAAACTTTCAGAATTAGGATTCGAACTGCTCCCAGCTATGGAAAGGTTCATCTAGAAGATATAGAGGTGAGTTTTGAAGGGACAAAGCAAGGGTCCCTTCTCTGTTGCTGGGCACTTGACTCCAGCTGCATACATCCTCTCTAATCCTTGGTGCAAATGAGTAAGGGTAAAGTCATGTAATGCTCTGCTACCAGGTGACACAGTTTACCAAACACTCTTCTGTTGCTCACCGTAATTATGTGTATTATGTATAAGCTGCACTCATCTCACCACCTCTCTTATTTTAGGGTGGCAGACTTCCAAATTCCCTCTTTTTTATTAATGGATAACACATGAATGATTCACAAGTGGGAAAGTCAACAGTGCCCCTTCTACCTCAGTGTCCTCATCTGTAAAAATGGTTTAATATCAACCACAGAGAGCTGGTGTGGGGTCTAAGTGCTTGGGACAGCAGGTCCAATGTGCTAGGTTTTACTGTGATTATTCTCATTGGATTCATCTTGGCCCACTTTCCTATAGCTCGTATAGGGGAAAGGGATGAAAAAGAGGACTTAGGTAAGGTTGTCTAAGTGCTCCCCCATTTCCAGTGCTTTCCTCAGTACCCTTCCCCTCTTGACACCCATTTCTGAGTAGATTTTCTTTTCTGCTACCATTTTATCCAAGCAAGTCCCAGGCAGGGCAACTTGTGATTCTTAGGTTTTCTGCTCTTAATTGTGGACCAGTGGTTTCCAAATAAAGGCCTGGGGAGCCCGGAGTTCCCGAGAAGCTCCATAGACCACAGAAAGTGGCTTTTGCTCTAGGTCCCATCTTTCAGCTTGCTCTTATCTGTTTAAGCTTCCTTTCAAGATTCTGTCTAAACAAAGGCTCCCAAGACTTTAAAAAGTTTAAAGTCCCCATTGTGATGAAGTAGAGAAATCCCAGACGTTATAACTGTCAGTCTTAACCTTCTGAGGCCCCACTGGGCCAAGAAACTTTCTCTACCCCATTCAAATAGTTTGTATTCTTTTATATTTCCAAACAGATATGAAAACAAGCAAGTCTTTGTGTACTTATCAGAGGTGTCTTTCCCAGGCACTCAGCAGATTTGGCAGACATTCTACAACATTGTCTAACAATAGAGACATTGAAGGTGCCACACTTTACTGATACCTGATCCAGCTGCTGGAGTAATTCCAAGCCCTGGAATCCAAGGTTCCTAGGGGACCATCCATCTCAATGGGCTGGGCCTGGTCCCAGTGGATGCTAAGAGTGAGGACAGTGGGGCAACAGAAGCTGTACAGGGACTGAGTCACAGGGAGCAGTACATAGCAAATGGAATTGGCTGGGGTTGGAGGTGGGAAGGAGTGTTGGAAGGCACTAACACTCCAATTGGTCAATACATAATTTATTTCTGCAGTTTAAGACACTGGACAGGCCGGGCGCAGTGGCTCATGCCTGTAATCCTAGCACTCTTGGAGGCCGAGGCGGGCGGATTGCTCAAGGTCAGGAGTTCGAAACCAGCCGGAGCAAGAGTGAGAATCTGTCTCTACTAAAAATAGAAAGAAATTAATTGCCCAACTAAAAATATATAGAAAAAATTAACCAGGCATGGTGGTGCATGCCTGTAGTCCCAGCTACTCAGGAGGGTGAGGCAGGAGGATGGCTTGAGCCTAGGAGTTGGAGGTTGCTGTGAGCTAGGCTGATGCCACGGCACTCTAGCCCAGGCAACAGAGTGAAACTCTGTCTCAAAAAAAAAAAAAAAAAAAAAGACACCGGAGAGAATATGAATATATGAAGGGAGCAAAACTCCACCCTCTGGACCTCTTCCTGGAATGCTCTTATCCCATGTCGCTACAAGGTTCCCTACCATACTTCATTCAGGTCTTTGGCTCAAATGTTACCTGGTTAGAACTGCCTTAAGATTGGAGCGAGAAGAGCCCCAAAGTTGGGCTTTGCATGTTTTGGTCCTCTTCCAGCCATGCACCTTTCCACAGAGCGGGAAGTTCATGGGCTGAGGGAATGTACACATCCAGAGCTCCTGCCCCTCTCTCCTTCTTAGATCACACTATGGGTACCTGAAATCCTAGAACTCACTGCCCCAATAGCAAAAGTCCAGCAGCTACAGACTGCATTGGCTTTTGCCAAGGTCTGTCCTCTTGAGGAGCCAAGGAATGGCTAAGGAGAGGCTATTTATAGAGTGGACAAAGCACAGCTGTACAGACAAAGTTGTTACAGGTGTGGGCAAAAAGGCCACTGGAAGTATGGGACAGAGCTGGGAGGTAAAGAGAAGGAAGGCTGAAGGCCAGGGACCAGTTACCTGCCAAGCCACCATATTCCAGTGCATATCTCAGAAGAGTCCAGAATTCTAAACCTAAATTTGGCCTCCCAGATTATTATGAAGGTATATGCGACAAAAGGATAGGAATTTTACATAACAATTTATATATTTGGTTTATAGTTTTTAAATATGTAAACATGATATGTGGTCTTCCATTTGTACTATTGACTCAGTCCCTGCAAATATGAGATGTAGGCCTGACCTGACAACCAAGTCTAAAATAGCACCTCCTTTGTCACTAAGTTCTTACCTTAGTCTATATTTCTTCATAAACATTTGTCACCATCTGATCTACATTTACATACATGTCATCTCTTTTCCCCCACTAGAACATAAGTGCCACATCCGTAGAGTCTATATTTTGTTTACTCCTTATTTTTGGTACCTAGAACAGTGTCTGGCACAACACTACTCAGTAAATTTCCCATAAACAAATAACAAATCTAGTCTCAGAGGGCTTATAGATGAGGTGGGCTAACCCAGAAGACACAAAGGAAAAAGATCACATGTGACAACCCTCTGAGGAGCACCTTCTCCCCTTAAAATAACTCACTCAAAACAATGGAGCTAGGAAAAGTGACCAGGGGAAATCTATTAACACCTTAGTACCCATGAACACAAAATTAATTGATCAAGTCACTTGTGAGAGGAATATTTGAGTGAGTGTGGAGAGCTCTGAGTAGGCTGAAGAGTTAGACGTGGGGGATGGGGGCCGCTGGGAGGCCCGATTGGAGGAATCGCCCTAACAACCTTATGAGGGCGGCCAGACGTGGGTGCCGAGAATGGGCACGCCAATCCAGCCCAGCTCACAGTGCGCTTTCCTCAGCACCCCTTCCCCTCTCGACACCCATTTCTGAGTATATTTCCTTTTCTGCCACCTTTTCATTCCAGGAAGTTCCAGGAAGGGCAAGCAGGGCAAGTTGTGACAGTTGTGTTTTCTGCTCTTACTTGCAGACCAGTGGTTTTCAGATGGTTCATGCCCGCGACTATGAAGCCCTCTAGTAACGTTTCCCTTCTGATGGTCACAGGCTTCCGCAGGGGTGGGTGCATCGGAGCCCTGTGGGGTCCTGGCGGTCACAGACGCAGAGACCACTCTGCCACGCGTCCCTCTTCTCTCCCACCTGTCTTCCAACTCACAGCGTCTGATCGCTCGGTGGGATCCCCGGAACCTTCCTGAGCGGTGTAAATTGGCATCTATTCCGTTGGATACGGGGGCCGCGAAAGGCCAAATGAATGCGATCGCGACCACCGTCCGGACCCGTGCTCGGCGTGCGCCCCACTCCTTTCGTTTGAACAATGGTTCCAAGAACCGGGCTGCGTTCCCCGCCTGCGGGGGCCTGAGGCGGGAACCCGGCGAGCGCAGCTCCGAGGCCGCAGCCCACAGCGAAAGGTGCGCAAGCCCCCTGGGCCAGCGGGGTCGCGCAGCTCCGGCCCCAGCCCGCTCGGGGCCCCCCGGGCCAGCCGGCGGGGGCGGGGCCGGGGGCGGGGCCGGGCCTGGGGGCGGGGCCGGGGCGGGGCCGCTGGCTCCTCCTCGCCGCGGAGGCCGGAGGTGCGGCGGCGCCGCCCGGCTCCCACTCATCCGAAACTTGAGCGCCGCGGTGCGCGCCGCCGCCGAGGATGAGGAGGTGCGGCCGCTCCTGCGGGCCGCCGCCGTCGCTGCTGCTGCTGCCCCTGCTGCTGCTCGCGGTGCCCGGCGCCCGCGCGGCGCGGCGCTCGGCGCTGTACTCGCCCTCCGACCCGCTGACGCTGCTGCAGGCGGACACGGTGCGCGGCGCCGTGCTGGACTCCCGGAGCGCCTGGGCCGTGGAGTTCTTCGCCTCCTGGTGCGGACACTGCATAGCCTTCGCCCCGACGTGGAAGGCGCTGGCCAGCGACGTCAAAGGTGAGAGGCTGGGGGCGGCCCGCTTCCCCACCCCTGCCCCGCTCCCCCCGACCCCTGCCCCGCTCCCGCCGCCCACCCCTACCCCGCTCCCCCCGCCCCACCCCTACCCCGCTTCCCCCGACCCCTGCCCCGCGCCCCGCCGCCCCACCCCTGCCCCGCCGCTTCTTGCCTACCCGGGCCGACCCCCCCACCTTCCCCGCTGAGCGCCCCTCCCTCCAGGAGCGCGCCCCCGCCGTCCCATCCCCTCCGCCAGCCTCTGCCGCGCTGCCCATCCCACGCCCCCCACTTTCACCTTCCTCCCTTGTCTTTTCTCTTGGCCGGCATCCCGGGCTTCTCTCCATCTCCGCGGCCTGGGCCCCCAGACATCCTCAGCCTGCCCTCTTCGTCCCCTCCTGGGTTACTGTCCCCATCCCTGCAAGCGGGTCTCCTTTGTTCCTTATGCTCTTTGGACACCATTAGGGCTTCCTCTAGTCCAGTCTTATGAGAATCCCCTTCCTCCTCGCTCCCAGGAAGGGACTCACGTTGCCTTCCTACCAAGTTTCCCAGTTGCCGTGGATCGTTCTGGGGAGAAAAGGGAAACTGACATTGATTTAGCCGCCCCCACAACCCCCCTCCATCCCTTCGGCTAGTTGACCCAGGTGGTACCTAGACGTTCTTTCTCATCTTTATCTTTGATGTGGGTAGGCTCGCCTGGCAGTTTTCCTGTCTGTTCCAGGCCTCTCCTGACTTGCTCCCTCCAGTTCATTAGCTTGTGGGCCACATCCTCATCTCTCTTCTTGTCTGTGGGCACTCACACCCTTATGTTTTAACCCCATGAACCCAGAGCCCTTTGGTGTTTGGCCCTTGTTCCATATTCCCACTCACTGGTTTGGGCACTAAAACCGTATTTCCTTGATTCCAAGATTCCATCAGTTGTGAGACACACCATTCATTTTCTGACAGCCAGAGGGGTAGAAGGATGAGAAAATCACTAAACGTATAGAGATTCTAAGGTACATGTTACAGACATGCTAAACTTTGAAAAATGTAAGACTTAGAGCTGAGGATATGTAATAATAGTAATTAATATTTACTGAGTGCTTATTGTCAGACACCTTACTAAGTGCTGGACTTACATTTTCTCATCGTTTCCCTTCTACCATGTAAAGATCCCTGTGGTGTCACACATCTGCCTGACCCAGGTAGTGAGTATGTGGGGGCAGGAGTGGGGTGGTGATAGGGATTTGTCTCTGTTTTGCTGCTTCTGAATGGAGCTACTTCCTGATTATGGTGCTGGGGCACCAGCAAGAGCTCCTGCCCTGAAATGGTCATTGAACGAGAACTGTGGGCATCTTAGGAAATAGGCCCCTTTCTAGAGAAAGGAGAACTGGAACCATTGTTTCCCTCTGCACTGTTGGTATTTCTTGATAGGCTCTACTATTTGTGGTAGAATAGTGTCTTTGTACCTGTTACTTTTCAAACTCAGCCTCCTTTTCCTGAGCAACTTGCAGAGATTCCTGAAGTGGCTAGATGGAAGATGTGTATGTCTTTTAGCCATATAGTCCTGGGAAATTATTTTAAAACGAAACTTATGAACTCCAATTATATTCGCCCACATGCCCCTGTGAGCAACCTTTCACACCATTTCAGTGATGTCAACACATCTGGTCAGGGCAGGAGGGAGGAAGATAATGGATCATGGAACTGGAACACCTATGGGGATGTAATCTCAGGGGACATTGTGAGTCGGAACATCATAAAAATTTCCCACCACTTTCCACTTTGAGGCTATAACAGGTCTTTAATGGCTGCAGATGGACTCATTCTAGAAGATTCTTCTTACTTGAGAGTGCTGGAGGGAAAGATGAGTTTCCACCTGACTCATGTGTTTGGCTTCTTGCAACCCGGAGTTTTCCTATGAATTGCATATCTAGGTACTAACTCAGAGTGCGCCCGGGTGACGGTTGCCCCTTCCAAAAGGGATTCCCCAGTGCATGGAGTCTTTCCCTAAAAAACTAAAACAAAAGCAAATTTTAACCCCTGGAGGGAAAATGGAAGCATCAAAGTCTGTGGAAGTGAACCAGGGTAAATGGGAGGTGGGAGATTTAGGTGGAAACTGAGGTCTTCTGTTATCCGTTGGTGTAAGTCAGCTCTCTAAGCCTGATCTTGTAGGGGGAGGGTGCTGGCAGAAATTGGTGTCAGCCTGCCATGATGAAGATTGGCTTCCACTCCACTGCGAAGGAGTGTTTCCCGGTGAGGCCCTGCTGAGTGGCTAGAGTTGGTCCCACCTCATGTCTGTGTTCTGAGGTACCTCAAGAAAGTCTGGCTGAGGGCCTGCAGAGGGATGCTCTCATCCTACGCTGGGCTGTTCCAGTATGACAAGTGCCCTCTGCTGATGGTGCCAGTGTCTTGGCGCAGGAGCAGAGAGAGTGTGGAAGGTCGTGGGGAGAGAGAAGGATTTCGCAGCTATGCTCAGCAGGCTTCATGCATTCACTCCGACTGGATAGGGCTCACTTCTTCAGTGACTTGAGCAGTCGCTTCTCTAGGGCAGTTGCTGCTCTGGGGCAGAGACCTCCTTTCTGAGGACCTGGCTTGCCCCTTCCTTTTCCAGGCAGCTCCTATTGTCTCACCATGTGTTTGGGAAATCAGTTGTGACCATTTTGACCTTCATTGCTATTCACTGGCTAATCAATCAGCAAATATTTGTTGAGTGACAAAGCATTGTTTGCATTGCAGCTGGGGAAACCGAGCTGCACACAAGAAGGAAAATAAGAAGCTGTGTTTGAAAAGGGCCAGAGGAGTGGTTCAGCCATTTCTTGTTGTAGGAATTCAGGGAAGGGGAAAGTCACTGGCTAATCTGGTCACCAGAGGCCTTCATTCAAGTAGTTGTTTATTACATATTGGCCTTATGCTAGCACTTTGCTAAGGGCCTTCACAGGCTATTATTATGTATAATCTTTACCTGAGAAAAGATATGAGCTATGGATATTGTCTTTCCTTTTTTTAAACAGATAAATAACTTGCTACAATTACACAGATGCTGGAGAAGGTTTTTATTTATTTAGTTTTCAGAGTCAGGGTCTTGCCCTGTCCCCCAAGTTGGAGTGCTGTGGCATGCTCATAGCTCGGTGCAACCTCGAACTCCAGGGCTCAGTCAATGAAGGAAGTTATTCACCCCAGCTCTTTCTAACTCTCGAGAGCCTGGGCAGGTAGAGAGTGGGTGAGGGAGAAAGGGTACTGCAGGTGGAGAAATGGCCTGTGCAGAGCTGTGGAGATGAGATTTGTAAGGCGTGTGCGTGTGTGTGTGTGTGTGTGTGTGTGTGTTTGGGTGACAGTGAGGGGTGTTGGTTTTGCTTCCCTTTCTCTTCAAGGGCATGGACAGTGTCACCTGCTTGTACCCCTGTGCTGCCAGGCACAGACCAGGTCCAGAGCAGGAGCCCACCGAACACTGTGGCAGCCGGTGGCCTGTGCCTCACAGGACTGCAAATGGGAATGTGAGCGATAGAACCTTCTGCGGGTGCTGTGACTCCTCCTGACTCAGACGGGGGTGTCAGTCAGGTGTGAGGGGTAGGGAAGGCATTTTGTCCATCCCGTGACCTAACTGCCTGTCAGCAAGGAGGGAGGAAGGGCTGTGGTAGTGACTGCAGAGCGCTGACTGACTAGCTGGGGTGTTAGAAGCTAGTTCTGTGTCGGGAGGACTCCTGGGGAGCTGGGCGGGAAGTCTGGAGCTGAGGACAGGCAGGGTCCGGTCACTAGACCACGAGACCTGACCGGCTCTTGGCCGTTTCAGTGTCTGAGCCTCTGCCTCAATGGAGGCTCAGGCTCGCCCAACACGCAGAGGCCTCGCGGCCATTTTTCTGGTCCAGAGCTGTTTGCTGCCCAGCTCCTGAATGGCTGTCAGACCTGAAAAGGGCATTAGAGACTGTCCCTTCTGGGCCTGGTTTGACACATAAGGAAGCAGAGGCCCAGAGAGGAGACATGTGGAGCCCCACCACACCCTCACCACAGGGCCCCTCCCCCATCGCTCCAGAATTCCCAGCTGTCCTGGCTTCTCTTGCCTCCCACCCTCCCCCTCTTTGTTTGCCCATTTATTCTGCTGTTGGTAGAGAAATTACTCTGCCCAGGGCAATAATTGCACCAGGAAATTTTTTTCTCCCAAATGGTAGAGTTGGACTGATACTGCCAATCATTTTGGTGTCAGGCCTTCGGGGTGATAGTATTCAAAAAGCCTGTCTTGCCAAACTCTGTCCTCTTTGACAGCAAAGCACTTTACTTAAAGACAGTTTTGCTTTACCAGCTAAGCACTCAGATAAGGGGCCTCTCTCTTCCTCCTGTTACTTGCCAAAAGACAAAATACAACAGATCTAAACATCTTAAATGGCTTTTATTTATGATTCTAGAAGCAGGCAACACCCCACTCTATCAAACAGAATAAGTGTTCTGATGAGCTGAGCAGAGGAAGTTGTCTTTATAGACCTAAAAAGGCTGAAGAAAGCAGAAACAGAGAACAAAAAGCAGATTGGTCGTTTTAATCCCTTGTAAAGGTTGAAGCAGAGGGCATTTCCTTATCATGTTGCCTAAAACTGGCATGTTTGGGGATTTGACTGTTATCTCTTTCTTCTAATTTCTTGGAAAAGTCAGATGAACAACTTAGTTTTGACTTGGTGGCATGAAATTTCGGCAAGAGTGATTCCATTTTGGTTTGGTCTGTTGGGCCTAGTGGGGGAGCTCAGCCCAACCCAGTGGCCTCCTATAAATAAATGTACTTAATCATTGTCCCCTTTTGGTTAGGCACTTGCATAGGGGAGAATGTGGCTAAAACTTATGGCATCGGCTTACTCTCAGTGGCCATCACTTTGGGTTTTCAGTCTCAATCCATCATTCATAAGTTTAGTTGTCATTATTGTGCATTTCTTGGAGTTTTCATCATTGCAACTGGAGAGAGGTGATTTAGCAAGACTTTTTTGAGAGGATATAGTACAACGGGGAGACCACTATTAGGACTCTCAGGAGGGTAATATCAAGAGTTTAGAGTACGCCCCTTAGCCAGGACCCCCATGAACCAAACCAGCTAAAATTGAATAGATCAAAGAATCAGCCAGCTAAGGGATTTACCCATTTTAACAAAGAAGCCTGTTTGTTAATTTTTTTGCAGCTGAATCTCTATGATACCTAGTGTGTTTATCCATGTGCAACTAGAGGTGTTAGCAACTGCACAGACACCTCCCCGTTCAACTAGCACGTAGCAATTCTATCATTTAGTACCCCATGACTGGGTTAAATTAAAGCAGGGAGTGAGGATGAGTGAGTCTGGAAGACTGACTCTATTAAAGGGATCTCTAGTACTTTTTGAAATTAGGGATGTTGCTGAAGTTACCCACCAGGTGGCCTGAAGGATCTCTCAAGTCATGTAAAGATCTGCGTTTAGCAGAACAGATCCAACATTTCATCAAGTTCCCCATAGAAGCTACTGATTATGAAATTCTAGCTACAGCAGTATCCTGCCAAGCAAAAAGGTAGGCATAAGCAAGGAAAAATCAAGAGGGGTCAGAGTCTCATTATGATAGGAAGCCTTGTTCTGACGTTTTGGGAAAAGCTGTCCACGGCGTGCAGTTGTCAACTTCTCATCCTGCTTTGCAGTTTGAATGTCTTTGGTTATGGCATTGAGCATGTTGGTGAACTCTCTGTGTGACTCACACATCAGGCACGAGCCTTGCCCCTTGAAATTTACATTGAGTTGTCCAGCTTCAGCTTATAGGGCTGTAAACACAGAGCAGTTGTTTCCAGTTGGAGGATAGCCCGATATTGGAGCAAACTAGAATAATTCAGGATCCAGTCCATTCTATAGGTAGATAATAAAAACTTGAAAATGATGAACAGGGCTACAATCTAATCACAGGTATAATATAGTTTTTCTTCAGAAACATAATTTTTCTCTCTATAATCACACCATTTCTATCAAAGATAATCAGAGTAAGACTAATTTGTTTGCAAAATATGTTTAGCCTTATCAAGCTTGGCCTAATTGTTTACATAAATGAAGCAAGAATAGTGATTTACCACGTAGGCTTTTTTTTTTTTTTTTTTTTTGAGACAGAGTCTCACTTTGTTGCTGCCCAGGCTAGAGTGAGTGCCGTGGCGTCAGCCTAGCTCACAGCAACCTCAAACTCCTGGGCTCAAGCGATCCTACTGCCTCAGCCTTCCAAGTAGCTGGGACTACGGGCATGCACCACCATGCCCAGCTAATTTTTTCTATATACATTAGTTGGCCAATTAATTGCTTTCTATTTTTAGTAGAGACAGGGGTCTCGCTCTTGCTCAGGCTGGTTTCGAACTCCTGACCTTGAGCAATCTGCCCTCCTCGGCCTCCCAAAGTGCTAGGATTACAGGCGTGAGCCACCACACCTGGCCACGTAGGCTCTTTTTAAGTTTGCTTTGATGGAACTTTGGGTAAGGCATCTCAGATTAGATTTTTAACAACCTCCCAAGGTGAGGAAGCCAAACCAAGACAGATTTTAGACTTCATCTTGCAGTATCTACAAATTTATTTTATGTACATTCTCAAATGTGGTGTTGTAGTCAAAGCCTTGGTAATATAACCAGTATTTCCAATTGTATATTGTTAAAAAGAGAACATATTCTTGTTGAATCTATGCAGATGATAGTATTGACATAAAATAAGAATACTCATGAATGTTTCTGAATTCCAGAGGGATCATGTAGAGAGAAAAAGTAAATGTTTCAATTTTTGTTCATGAGAGTATACTTTACCAAATTACTATAAACTATAGAAAGTTTAAAAGAAAAAAGTTTTCTGAAATATGGAAAACAAAACATTAAAAGAAATAGCAATGTTTTAAGTTAAAAAGCTGTAAAAACCCAATTATGAGTTTTTCTTCATTTCATTCAGTCTCATGTAATTAATTCTTGTTCAGCCTGATCTTGGTTAGCAGTTTCATGAACCTGTCCGTTTCTTCATTAGACTTCTGGAAATTCTTACCCAGTCAAATGGTATGATCTCAAAGTTATCAGAAACCTGTACTTATTAGAATACTTTTCATGAATCCCCTTGAAGATGAAGCACCTTAAGATTATAGTTGCTTACAAAAAAGCTTCTAGTGAAGCATTAGAATAAAGCAATTAACTATGGACCACGAGACATACATTGGCCGTAATTAAAGATCTGATGAGAGTTCATTATATTAATGACATAATGACAAGGAAATGTGGTTATTTCTGTGGCATGCAACATTTTAGCATAATAACTTAAATTATGGCTGATGACATATCAGATTACTAGGAATTTCATACAATTTTTAAACACATATTAATAACATATCCATGCAAATATAGCTCAAAGAAGGTTAAACATCATTTCTTATTTGATAATACTTCCCACATAATTAACATATCAAATAAGGCTAATTAGTTTAATATCTCTCTTTTACAGATCCTTTGAGATGTTCCAGGGTCCTCTGGAATGTTTCAAAGTTGGTTCAGGGTCAAAAAGATTCAATTTAGAATTTGATTTTAGGAAGTTTGTCAAAAATATCAAAGGTTTAAAACACATCAAAATAGGATCACAAGTCACTGAATTAACATTCATTTATTTAATCAGAGTAATAAAAGACTTCAAAAGGCAAATATAAAAGGCAAATGTTGTAAGAAGAAACCTTAGCTTCTTAGCTGTTTAAAAGAGAAGACTTAGTTCTTCTTAAGTAATCAAAGACCCAATAAAGATAATGTGAAGCACAGGGATTGTCCTGCTAAAAGACAGAATCTTTTTTCCCTAGGACAATTACCTAAAAGGTAAAGAAAAATCTTTCACTATTTCCTATTAAGAACTTATTGATACTCCAAGAAAACTTTATTTTAATGAAGAGGACTAAATTCTAGTTTTACATCAGTGTACTTTTGATATTAAGACTCGTTTAAAAGAAAAACAATTATAATAAGTTAGTCCACTTGACCATACATGAAAATCTTTTCTCTTCACAACCCTTCTATAACTTCCTTATATCTGTTAGTTGGTCCTCTACTTTTCCACTTTCTCATCGTGGCACATAACCACTCACTCTACTTTAGAACAAAATTACTCTCTTTTTCCCTTAACCAAAACACATTCTTATACTTTATAACTTCTTTTTTGAAACATGCCTTACTTCCCTTACATACAGAGTTATTTCCCTTATTATTTCTACTTTTGGTTCCCTTATATTAACTAAACTTCTATTTAACTTATATTAGAATTTTAAATCCTAAGTGATCTTAATTTCTAGTAAAAATTAACAAGCATTGTGAACTGTCTTATATTAACATTCACCATTTCATAATTTCTAGAAACATGTTTCCTCAATTTTTCATGTTTATTAACAGACTCAAACATATTTAGCTTCTCTATAGCATATAAAACAAAGATGTCGAAGCATATACACTCTAAACTTATGTTCAGCAATTAATATTTCAGTATTTTAACTTAGAAATGACATTCTGTAAATATCTATTATTTACTTTAACATAAAATAACTTTAAGATTTCAAGTTACTGAAAAAGATTTTTAAAACTATAACAAGTTCACCTATAAATTTTTATTCCATTTTACATTTACCTAATTTACTTATTCTTACAATTATGCTTGAATGGCTCCCTAAACAAAACTAGCCAAGGAGTTCAGGAAACAATCCCTTATTCACTGTTGATTAGCTGCATGCCTCGGTCATAGTTATCTAATCTTTCTGTTTCACAGTGGAGAAAAGCAGATTTGGAGATCATTGCCTTCTTATTTTCTTCATAAGGTTATTGCAAGCACTAAACTAAATGAATTGAGGCCGGGCACAGTGGCTCATGCCTGTAATCCTAGCCCTCTGGGAGGCCGAGGCGGGAGGATTGTTTGAGCTCAGGAGTTTGAGACCAGCCTGAGCAAGAGCGAGACCCCGTCTCTACTAAAACAATAGAAAGAAATTAGCTGGACAACTAAAAAAAAAAAAAAATATATATATATATATATATGTATGTAAATTAGCCGGGCGTCATGGCCCATGCCTGTAGTCCCAGCTACTCGGGAGACTGAGGCAGGAGAATTGCTTGAGCCTAGGAGTTTGAGGTTGCTGTGAGCTAGGCTGATACCACAGCACTCTAGCCCAGGCAACAGAGTGAGACTCTGTCTCAAAAAAATAATAATAAATAAAAATAAAATAAAATAAATGAATTGGGCACACAATAAACTCTTAGTATATTTGCCAATATCATCATCATCTAAGTAAGAGCTCAGTTTGTGCTATTGACTGTTGTGAGTACAAAGAATGATATTTACCTAGAGGACAAAACCATTTCTGTCATTCTCTCTCATGGGGAACGTTATAATTGGAGCAAATTGCACAAATATGAAGGTAACAACCCCACCCTGATGAGGTGGAGAGAGAAGAACATGGGTATTCTCTGGTAGCCCTTGGACAAGCTTGGAGGTTTCTCATTCTGTTTCCTCATTTGTAGAATGGGGAAGTGACAGCCACCTCAAATGTGGCAGTAGAGTGAGATGACATAGAGCAGGTGTCCTCAAACTGTGGCCCGCGGGCTACATGCGGGTGTTTTTGTCCATTGGATTTTTTATTTAAAAATAAGATGTGCAGTGTGCATAGGAATTTGTTCATAGTTTTTTTAAAACCATAGTCTGGCCCTCCAATGGTCTGAGGGGCAGTGAACCGGCCCCGTTTAAAAAGTTTGTGGACCCCTGGCATAGAGTGTGCTGAGGGCACTCACTGAGTGCCAGCTTCCTGTCCTCCCCTCTTGCCGTCCCTTCAAGAGTCTGCGTGCCCTAGCAGGCAGTGGGCACCAACTCTGGCCTGAGGGATGGTGGCCTACACTCTTGGAGAATAGAGAAGCAGTTGAAGCCTTGCAGTCCATGGTCACCTTGCAGAGTGACCTTATGAGACCTCCCCTGCCATTGGGTATCCAAGGGCCATCACCATTGGAAGGCCACCAAGTTGCCTTATGTGTAACTGACTTGTGTTTCTTGAGAACAGCCACGCCTCTCCTGTGGGTTTCCCCAAAATAAGGGGACCAGGGCTCTAGATGCAGAACAGAAGGAGCCAAGCTTAGAGTGTGCCGGATGGCCCTAAGAGGTGGCCTGTGCTTCCCACCCTCCTCTGGGCCACCCTTGGGTGGGAGGCACAGAGAGGACCTAGGGCGCTCTTGCGTGGGGTCCAGGGAGAAACCCTTACCTGGATAGCAGGCTGCCACTGGGAAGTGCTCTCTCCTGTGACCTTTCGTTCTTCATTCCTGCCTGCACAGGTGCCTGGCTTTACCCTCACGCTCCATCTGGACCTGAGAAAAGACTGAGGCTGAGAGCAAAGAGAAAATGTTGTAGTACTAGAGTGGCGGAGAGACAGCCCCTGGCCTGGGTCGACTGTGTGACTCAGTGTACATTCACCGTGTACCCATTGTGTCCTGGATATGGGGGTGTAGGCAGTGAGGATGCAAAAGCAAAAGACATTTGGAGATGGACAGGCTTGACACTGTGGTAGCAACACAAATGGGACCCTGAGCCTTGTGCTCGTGAGGCAGCTCTCCTGGGGGACTAGTGTGCAAATCGAACTGGACCTGCACATAGGAGCTTGTTGGGGGGAGGGTGGGCTGCAGCGGGGTGCTTTCTTATGGGGTGTGGCCTGGAGATGTGAGCAGGAGGCCTGTGCTTTCAGGGAGGAAGAGCAGGCTGGATGTGAGTGGGCAGATGAGGAATTGCCTTACAGCGGTAGGTTTTCTTCTAAAGGCAATGGGAGCCACCAAAGAATATTGAGTAGAGGGCAACACAGTCAGACCTGCGGATAGAAAAGATCATTTGGTGGCTGGAGAGCTGGCGAGGGGTGGAGCACAGTAGAACCTCGATGGAGAGAAATGGCATGTTTATGTTTCTCTGAAGAGGACCTGTCACAAGAACCTCTGTGATTGCTCACTGGACCCAGAGAGTAGGTTAGAGGTGAGGTGAGGAAGGAAGCCAGGGCAGGTGTCTGAGCCAGCTTAGGGCAGGGGTGAAGCGATGGGGTTGCGTGGGGGAAAGGACTTAGGAGGGAGAGTGGACAGGATGTGGAGACGGGTTGGAATGAGCAGATCCGCGTGGGCGGACTACCCTGCTCTGCCCCTCCCAGGAGCTCGGACAGCAGGCAGGGGCAGGGTAGAGGCGGGGGAGGGACTGCGTTCTGAGCCTGGCACACCTGCCTTTGTGTAGCCTGCTCTGCAGGTGAGATTTAAAGCCAAAGGGTACAAACCAGCTTGTAGAGATTTGGACGAGCCTAAGCTGCCGCCCTTGTGTGCCAGGGGAGTCCAGCGAGCTCCCCAAAAGGTGTTTGGCAAGATGAGCGGTTGGGGAGGTTGGGGAATGGTATGATGGGATGTGGCTCACCTGTCTGCTGAATATTTCTTAAAGTCCATCGCTGGCAATCACTTCTACTTCTTTCCCCTATACCCCACTCCCTCTCTCCCTCCCTCCTGCCAGGAATCCAGAAGCTTCTATGCCAAGAGCGGAGGGAAGTGGGGGGGGGTATGGCTGCAGGTCACAGCCCCAGCCCCCCTCCCTTGTGCTAAGGAGGACTTGCCCAGTTGCTTTCCTTTGAGGGGTGGGTTGGGCTTTGTCAGGCTCTTCCTGCATCTGTCTCTGGGAAGTGGGGGTCACACTCCTTCCCCGGGCACAGAATGTTCTGGGGAGCTCTGATGCCTTCTGAAATAGTGTTGTCTTTAGATATTATGAGGAATAGGTTCTAGGGTGAGATCAGAGGTCCTGGCAAAACACAGAGTCTGTACATAATGGGTACTGGGTGAGCTGCCTGTGTAAATGCCACTTCCCGCCCCCAGGGCCCTGGATGTGCTGGGCCTGTGGGAGGCAGGCAGCCTCCTCTTCTCATCTGCCCCAGGGAGGCTGGTGGCTCCATGGTGCCTTGGGAGCAGCTCTGACCCCTCCAGACAAAACATGCACAGCCTGGCCCCTTCCTGTCTCCTGTCTAGCTCGGCTCCCAAGTCTCTGCAGAACTCTCCAGTAGTGGGTCTCTGCCAGTTCTCTCCTCCTCGCCTTTGCTCAGGCAGTTCTCTGTCTGTGGGACTGGCTGTCAAAAGGTTCAGCTGAATTTCCACCTTTCCTGCAAAGCCCAGGCCTTGGTCTGCAGGTCCCAGGATCTCGCCTGGGTCCAAACCTCTTTAGGGTTCTGTGCTACATAATTTGGCACCAGTCCTTGCCATCTCACAGTTTGTGTGGCCTCATGTGTGTATATCTTGCCTTCCAGCTGGAGCAGCCTCCACATAGGGTGGAACTTAGTGGGTGCTCAAGGGGCACCTGGCATGGAGTCAGAGCTTGGGAGACCTACCTGGTATACGAACTCGTCTTCTGTTTCCCAGTCCCTGGCTGCAGCCCAGAGGATGTCATGGTTCGCTTTGCCAGGGTTTCAGCAGGGGGAGGCCTTGCATCCTGGGGCCTGATGCAGGAGCAAGGTTAGTCTCCAAGACGCTGGCCTCAGGACTTCTTTCCTTGTGGTTCCTGGATTCCAGGTGCCCTCCCCATCTTCCTCTAGGATTCCTACCTCCATGTGTGGCTGGGGACCCAGTCCCCAACACCCTATGCCCCACTCAGCCAAGGTGGCCTGACTGCCAGCACCATGGCCCCAGAAACCTTCACCGGGGTCCACTGGGGAATTACAGACCTGCTGAGGGATGCTCTCCATCCTTCTGGAATGGTCCAGAGAGCTGCAGGGGTGGAGAGAATACTAGAGCTTTTCCCCGGGAAGGCCAGATCTGCTCACATTGCTTGTCACCCCCCCATTCCAGAGTAACGGGGGACAGAGATCCCGTTATACTGTCAAGACAGAGTCACTTGTGCTATCCAACGAGATCCTAAGCTCAGGCCCTCTTGTGAGGCTCTGGCTAAATGTGGCCTAAAAGGAACATCTCAGAGGGCTTTTCTGAGGAAGGTGTGACCTTTCTCATGAGAGCCTTGGGGTGAGGCACCGTGAGGGTTGCTGCGGCTGGGGCGTTTTGGGGTGATACCCAGACAGGGGGGTGCCAGCCCTTCCCGCTCACCCTGCGGTGTTTTGTGCTTTCAGACTGGAGGCCGGCGCTGAACCTCGCTGCCCTGGACTGTGCCGACGAGAGCAACAGCGCGGTCTGCAGAGACTTCAACATCCCCGGCTTCCCGACCGTGAGGGTGTGTGGCGAGGAGGGACGCTGTGGGCCGGGGCGGGTCTGGCCGAGCATGTCCTCAGCTGCTCTGTGCTCCTCTGCCCCGCCAGGCCTGGTGTGTTTAAGTCACAGCCCCTGGAGCGCTGTCCCTCTGCTTGTGGGGACACCTGTGTCAGAGGCAGAGAGGAAAGAGGTTCATTTGGTTTGGAAAGGTCTGCCCATTACGAGGGACAGGGGCTGCGTGTGGCTACGTCGGGTTGGGCAGATTTTGGCCGCTCTGATTTGAGCTGGGAAGTGACCGTGACTTAGGCTGGCGAGAGTCCCCGGGGCCCCCTTCACCTCCTCTCCCTCCTGACCGCCAAGCCTTAGGGGTCTGATCTGACTCCATAAAACCAGGGTTCGGGCTCTGACCCATCCATGGGCAGGATCAGACTCCAGGAGCCTAACGGACCCCGGAAAGGGACCCCAGAGACTCTGGTAGGCCTCATGCTCCTCAGGCCAGTGCCTTGAACCACAAGTAGCTCAGAGGTGACCTGTCAGGGTGGCCCCACCCCACTGCTGAATGCCGATGCCTCAGGCGGCTGGGATCCCAGGCACAGGACTCATCACCCCCAAGGCATGAGGGCTCTGTCACCCCAGCTCTGGCAGAAAGTGGCACGGATTCTCGGATGATGCCTGGCCTGCCAGCTTGTCCACCGCAGGGTGTCAGCATGATTAATGTCTGAACAACTTCCACGGCTCTCAGACGGAAGGCCCCGGACAGACCAGGCAACACGGCTGCTACAGGGACAGTGAGGGCCTCCCCGGGGCTCAGGCCTGGCTCTCATCCAGTTAGTTCTCTTCCAGATTAGAGAAGCCAAATTCAACCCTCTGCCTCTCTATCTCCAGCTATAAATAATACACCCCTCCTACCAAATGACATCTAGAAAAGCCATTAAGCATAATCAGGAAATGCCTTTGAAAGCTGAAATGCCAAGCATTGTCCCTGGAACGAGATATCTCTGAGCTCAGGGGCCTCAAGTTCCCAGCAGAACCGTAAGCTAGAACTCAGCCTAATTGCCCCCGCGGCAGTTGTCCGGAAAGCAAGGCCCCAGACTCCTCTGGGAACGTCCGGCTCTAACTCCACGTGACCTCTCTGTTCCTAGAGCCCAGTAGAATCCTGCTAGATTCGAGACTTCCACACCCAAGAGAAGTCCCTTCCTAAACTGTTATCAGGTCAGGTCACAGCCCAGGCCCCAAGTTTAGCCATGGCCTGGCGGTCTGGGGACAGTATAGCCAACAACCATTGTCATGTCCTGTAGAGGTGGCAGCAGAGAGGCTGCTTACCAATCATTCCTTTAAAATAAAGACCAGGGACATTGCCCTCTCCTTGGCCCAGAGATAGTAAATAGAAACATTCAGATGGGGTGCTCTGTTCCTTTTGCCGAGCCAGGGCACACAGCCCTGAGCAGGGAGCTGCAGGTGGAGCAGTGTGGTGGCAGGAGCCGTCATTCACACACTGGTAGTTTCCTCCCAGGGAGGACAGAGCACTGGGGTCCAGCCCCTGTCGTCCCCCAGGGAAGGGAGTGGCACTGGTACGGTGCCAGGTCAGGGCATCCTGGTGGGGTTCCATGGGGCCTGACACCTGGGGTTTTCTGTTTCTGCCTGGGAGAGGCAGGGCCCAGTGGGCGTGGAGGAGGTGGCCCAGCAGCTGGAGGTCCAGGGCTCCTCGGCGCCTACCCAAGTCACGCAGCACACGCAGCCCGAATGCCTCAAGTGATTAATCATGTTTGACTGCCCAGCTGGCTGCAGGAGGGGCGCTGGGAGGGGCCTTCGCTGGGCTTCTCCGCCTTCCCCTGCTGCCAGGCACGTGGTACCTGGCTGGGCCAGTCGGGTCATCATCTGTCCATTTCTTAAGCTCTCCAAAGACCAGTGCTGTGGCCTGCTTGGCAAGGCCTCCCTGCATCTCTGGAGCAAACTGCAGCTCAGTTTCCGCCAGGGAGAGGCACTCAGGCCCTGTCCTCAGGATTCTGGTCTCTGGGCGAGTGGTTCAAGCTGTTGGTGGTCTCTGCTCACAGGCCCTGTGCATGGCTTTCCAACATGTCTTTTACTGTGACCTACTGTAAGAAATGCACATTTGGCATTGTGATCCCGAAGTTGGTGTGTCTCTATTATCACTAAAACAAAAGTCTCCTAAGACAACATCTATTCTTACCAAGTGCAGTACACTCTGATATTTTCTGTTCTGTTCCATTTATTTTTTTAAAATACTGGCTGCAATTCACTAAATTGTTTTAACGACTTACTAGTAGGTTTCTTCTAGTATTTGGAAAACTCTGCTCAAAAAGATTTTAGATCTTCAGAGATTCTGGCCCATTAAGAGCCAGGTGTGCCGAGGCCATCACGGTGGGACTCCCTAGAAACGGAGCTGACCCTAGAGGTCTGCCCCATGGCCAGCAGGCCAGAGAGACGGCCCTGTCACCCTGCCTGCTGTCCCCTGGGGACTGGACCCTGTCCTTGTGCTCTCTACCTATAGGGCTGTGAGGGCCCAAAGTTGAGGACAGGTGAAGAGAGAGTATTTCTGGAATGAAGCCCAGTGACAGGCCCACACAAGAGTCTGGCCTCCCCCAGTGACATGTGTCACTGTCCTTTCCTCTGCCTCCTGCCCCCTGTCACCACAAGCAAACAGGGAGCTTCCACCAGCCCAGCCTGTTCAGCAGACACCTGGCCCAGTGGGCAGGCAGGCTAGGGCAGGTCCCCATCCGACCAAGCCCAGCAGGGAAGAAAACAAAGGTGTGGGGCAGGAGGGGCTCCCTTGTGGCAGGTGCTGGCTGGAGCCTGGAGACCTAGAGGCTGGAACTTCTGGGGCAAAGGGCTTTTCCGTGGGCCACAGGAGTGCCCGTCAGTGTGTATTGGAATGAGACCCTTTGTGGTCAAGGCCTGGCTGGAATGAGGAGGACTTAGAGCAGCAGCATTGGGGTGGGAGAAGAGGAGTCTTCCCTTTTCAAGGTCCTAAGGGGATGATCGAAGTGGGTTCGAATCCTGGCTCCATTGCTTACTGTATGTGGTGTGGGAAGTCACCTAACAATGCCCCAGCCATGGGACTCAGTTTCCTTATCTGTAAAAATGGGGTGATCACATCTACTTAAGAGGATTGTTGCCAAGTGTGCAATGAGGTCTTAGATGTGAAAGTGCCAAGAGGCTGGTGTCATTTGAGGTTCAGGAAGTATTAGCTGTCTTCATCCCGTTGCCCCATCTCCTTCCTGGGTTGCCCCATGGGACTGCTGCTAGCTTCTCTGTGGTCGCTGCGTGGGAGGCAGCCCATCCATCGGCAGTCTTTTTTTTTTTTTTTTTTTTTTGAGACAAAGTCTTGCTCTGTTGCCCTGGCTAGAGTGGCCGTGGCATCAGTCTAGCTCACAGCAACCTCTTACTCCTGGGCTCAAGTGATCCTCCTGCCTCAGCCTCCCAAGTAGCTGGGACTACAGGCACGTGCCACCATCCCTGGCTAATTTTTTCTCTATATTTTTAATTGTCCAGCTAATTTCTATTTTTAGTAGAGACGGCATCTCACTCTTGCTCAGGCTGGTCTTGAACTCCTGACCTTGAGTGATCCTCCCGCCTCGGCCTCCCAGAGTGCTAGGATTACAGGCATGAGCCACCGCGCTTGGCCATTGGCAGCTTTGAGTGTTTGCTGGTGCACAGTGCTGTCCTTGCCCTCCTGGGAGAGGCCAGGAGCATGAGATGTGGCTTCTGTCCACGAGGATGCAGAGCCGAGCAGCTTAGGGAGGCGAGAGTGATGGGTGTGCAGGAATGCTGCGGGAGTTTCCTGGGCTCCCTGAGCTCTTGCCCTCGCTAGTCGGAGACGACTGCACGTAGGAGGGGACTTCCACTTGGGGTGGAAGGACAGATGGGGTTTGGGAAGGAGGAGCATGGGTGGGCATCGTAGGCAGGGGAGGTGAGAGCCAGGCCCAGCATGGGCAGGGCTGTGTGGGCAGGGCTGCTCCTCATATCAGGGATGAGGCGGGATGGGCAGGAGGGAGCCCAGGAACGAATGGCAGGTCCTTGAACGTGGGACTGGGCGCACAGATGCCCTGTGGGGGTACAGAGTCTCGCCTTTATCTTCTGTGGCTCTTGCTAGAGGGTGAGATGTCAGCGAGGAGGACAAGACTCGGAAAGGATGTCTCCTGCCTCCCTCTGGAAGAAGGAGATGGCCTCAGCAGCCAGCTGCTCTCTCCTCGCGTCTCCTCTGCAGCATATGAAGTGGGAAAGTTGTGGATCCTCATGGGCTCACCATAAAATATTTGTAGACTGGATCATTTTCCTTAAGCGTTGTTACAAAAGCTTGACTTCAACACCATCAATGGTCACCCCTGGAAAGGGTGCCTTCTGTCCAGCTCCCTTGGCCCCCAGGAAGGCAGGTGCTCCGTAGGTTTGCAAGACCCGCCTAGCGCCACGTGGTTTCACGCCGCTGGGAGCTGCTGGAGGTCCCCTGATGACAAAAGGGACGGGGAGTGACTGCTCCCAGAGAAAAGAAACTCACTCCTGATGTCTTAATTGCCTGTTTCCAGGGAACCGTGGTGGTTTCCCGTGGGCAGGGCACACGCCTCCAATGGCTGACTTAATAGGGTGCATTTTAATAAGAGGACAAAAATGTGCCCCAACTAGATGAGCTTCTAGGATGATCAAAGGGCAGAGGTGCTCTGTTCCACTGAACAGACATCGGCTGGGTACCTCCACGTGCCAGACACTGCCGGGCGGCCGGGCGCTGTGGAGCTTGCAGAGATGGATGACTATTGTCCTGCCCCCCGGCCAGGGAGGCAGCCGGGTGGGGGTGGGGAGTTGAGGTTGAAGCCCACTGTAGCTGGAGTGTAGAGGGTGGGGTGCCGTGAGGGTTAAGTTTGGGTTTGGATCCTGGGAGGCACCGAGTACAGTGAGTTTGGACATTATTCATTGACCGTGGGAGTCGTGGAGGAGATTTGGAGGGGAGCGATGTGATAAGGCCAGAATCGTACCTTAGAAACCTAAAAACTAGCCGTGGTGGCGGTGAGGAAGGTGCTGGAGAGTGGAAAGGTTAACAGTTCTGAGCGAACGATGAGTGAACGGGTGAGGACGAGCGCGGTAGCCCAGAAATCGTCAGCGCCTGTTGGCCTGGCCTAGATGACACAAGACTGTCGAAGGAGAGTCACAAAGGTCAAATCCACAGCACTTGTCGACTGGCTGGGGGATGGGAGTGTGGGGGAGGGGGATGCCGACATGGGTGACAGGGAGGGGGACCAATCACAGGGTGAGATAAGAAAGGTGGCCAAGCAGGTTGGGGGAGGGGTGACTCAGTCTTGGGGGCAGGGATGTGGGGGGGGGTAGATCCTGACACCTGGGTGGGGGCCACTGGGAGGAACCAGAGGCCTAGGACAGGCGTGGACCTGAGGCAGAGGGTTCAGACTGCAGATGGTTTGGGCTGAGCGGTTGATTTTGGCAAGGGGGAAACGATCGGTTTGATCATTGATCCGTGTGTTCACTCATCCATTCGAAAGCACGTATTGAGGGCCCTCTCTGAGACGGTGCCCTCGACAGAAGTGTCACAATCTGCTGTGTGGCCGTGGGAGAGACGGGGGGCAGGAGATGGCGAGGACAGCGGGCACGGGAGAGCATTCAGGGGAGGCCGGGACAAGGCTGAGGGTGGCCAGGAGGGACTGGTCAGTGTCAGGCAAACCAGGGGAGGGTGGTGACACGAGGCCAAGGAGAGTGCCCAGAAAACGTGGCACAAAGAATGACAGATGCTGGCTGTGGACGGGCAGAGCGGGCAGCGGTGACAGCCGATCGGAAGGGGTCCGGCGAGAGGCCGTCGGACTGGCTGAAGAGAAAGTCACCACCGAGCTTTCCTATAATAGCACCAGCCGAGTGGTGGGGCCAGAGCCGGTGCCTGCTGCTCATGGCACGGAGCGAGAGCAGGCGCCTTGCTGAAAAACTTGGTGGCGCAGGGACACGGGGACTGCCACCGCTGCAGAGGGACCGAGCGCCTCTTGATTCCCAGCCCCCTTTGCTTGCTGTCCTTTCTTTTTTAAAACACTTTAGGTTAGGAGGATGAGAATCTGTTTGCAGGCCCAGGGAAGGCACCAGTGGAAAAGGGAATGGTGGCAGAGATGGCAGGAAAGAGTCCCTGAGGAGCGTGAGGCGTAGGGGCCAGAGCCCAGGTGCTGGTGTTGTTCTGGAAGGTCAGTGGAAAGCTTCGGAGGACAGAAGGGGAGGCCGAGGGTGGGCAGGAGGCTTCCCTCTAGGCTGCTCCTGGGGGCGGGGTCTCTCTGGCTCCCGGTCTGCCTCCAAGCTGCCCTTGGCCGTGGCCTTGAGAGTCCAGAGAGACCGCCCTCTGCCGGCGGTGATGCCAGTCCCTGGTAATACGGCACCTGCCCAGATTTGGGTGACCTGAAGAGTGATGATGAAAAATGACCCCGTTGCTTTCAGAAGTGAACATACCAGCCGTAGCTGTGGGAAAGCCACACCGTTGAAGACTTCCCGACGTCAGTGTGTTCTTACGTCCATGGACACCAGCCCAAGTCTGTCCTGTCTGTACATAAACAGGGGCACTCTCGCTGTGCTTAGCTGCAGCTCTGAAATCACCCTCTGGTTTGTTATTCGTGAGCAGACAAAAATCCCAAACAGCTGTATTTTCAGTTTTGTTTCTGATGAGAAATGTCAGTCCATAAATGCCTTAACCTGCATTATCAACCTGATCTCATGCCATAATCCAGGAAATTTGTGATCATCTTTATAAGTGTTAGGATAACGTAATTTTATTAGGTCAATAAAACTCAATAACTATAAAGAACATTATTGTAAATATGCATGGCCTTAGTGGATGGTTTTCATGGAGAATAAGTTTTTATGTTAATGTTTTGAAAGGAGAGAGAGTGAAGCAGTGAGCAGGAGTAAGGGGTCCCAGTGAGGTCAGCAGGAGCTGAAGCTTGCAGCTGGGGACAGATGGTGGCTTCTCTGCAGTCTTTGTCCCTCACGAGGGAGAGGGTAGCCGGTGGCCTCTAGAGTTTACTTTTCTGCCTACAAATGGCCGGAACAAACAAGTGCTAGCTGGTCAATGTTTGCTAGGTTTTAAAAGCAAGGAAAGCTGGAAGGGGATGTAATGACGATGCAGTTAACATTTATTAGTGCCTTGCTGTATGCACAAGGTACTGTGCCAAGCCATTTAGATGTATTGTTACTGGATCTATTGTATCCTCATAGCATTTTTTTTTTTTTTTTTGAGACAGGGTCTCACTCTGTTGCCCAGGCTAGAATGCAGTGGCGTCAGCCTCGCTCACAGCAACCTCAAACTCAAGTGCTCAAGCGCTCCTTCTGCCCCAGCCTTCCCAGTAGCTAGGACTACAGGTGTGTGCCACCACACCAGGCTAATTTTAAAATTTTTATTTATTTTTATTTTTTGTAGACACAGGGTCTTACTGCGTTGCTCCGGCAGCTCACAATGATTCTTAAAGGTTGATGGTGTCATCCTCATTTTAAAGATGAGAACACTGAGGTTCAGCATGGTTGATGGGTTGCCCAAAGTCACACAGCAAGAGCGTAGCAGAGCCAGGCCTGGAACCTGGTGTGCCAGATCCCAGAGCCAGTACTCAGCCGGCAGCTTGGGATAAGGCCAAGTGGCCATGTCGTTGGAGGCAGAGGCCCAGGAGAACCGAAAGTGGTCTGGAGAAGGGGCCTCTTCCTTGCCTGCAGGCTCTTCCTGGGGCAGTTAAATAGCTGTCTGTGAGGACAACTCACCTCTGTCCCTGCTAAGCCAGGAGAGCACAGGCAAGAGCGCTGGCAGGTATCTTGCCACTTAGACAGAAGCCCAGAGTGTAAGGTGTTGTCCTTGCTTCTCTCTGTCCTCTTGCCCCAAGGAAATGACAGACCTAGGCCTCAGGTGTCGTGTACGTGGGAAAAGAGGGCAAGCGATGAACTAAACTGGCTGGTCTGTCGCAAGGCTTGTTTCTCCAGGGGCTCAGGCCCTTCACGAGGACCTGTTCTGGGGCCCTCCCTTGCTGGAGCATCTGCTGCGCAGGGCGGGAGCGCTCAGTGGACGAAGACGGCAGCCTCTGTGCCCATCTTTCTAGGATAAGGAGCAAGGACAGAGTGGGGACATAGAGGAAAGCTGACATTTTGCAAGGGATGTAGAAAGTGACTTCCCTTTATTTTTTTCAGATGAGTCTGCAAGGAAAAAGAGCCGTGGTACTTCATCACTATTCAGACAATAAATGTTTTTCAATAATTATGTGCTAGGTACTGGTGATGGTCCGCCTAGGCTGGGCGCAGTGGCTCATGCCTGTAATCCCAGTGCTTTGGGAGGCTGAGATGGGAAAACACTTGAGGCCAGGAGTTAGAGACCAGCCTGGGCAACATGATGAGAGCCCACCTCTACAAAAAATAAGAACAAATTCGCCAGGTGCGGTGGTGCGTGCCTGTAGTCCCAGCTTCTCAGGAAGCTGAAGCAGGAGTATCGCTTGAGCCCAGGAGTTAGAGGCTGCAGTGAGCTATGATCCTGCCACAACATTCCAGCCTGGGCAGCACAGCACGACCCTGTCTCGGAAGGAAGGGAGGGAGGGAGAGAGGGAGGGAGGGTCGGTCCCCCTACCTGTAGTAAGAAGGGAGGGAGGGAGGGAGGGAGGGTCCCCACTACCTGTAGTAAGAAGGAAGGGAGGGAGGGAGGGAGGGAGGGTCCCCACTACCTGTAGTAAGAAGGAAGGGAGGGATGGAGGGAGGGAGGGAGGGTCCCCACTACCTGTAGTAAAGCGTGTGAGCTCCAGAGCTGTGGGGGAGCGGTTGGATGCGAGGATAACATGGAAGGGAATCAGTGTCCAGCACCCAGAGCAAATTGCCCTGTTCTCCATTTTATAGATGAAGAAACTGAGGCTCAAAAGAGTTTAGTAATTTGCCCCGTCGCCCCGTTGGATGAGCAGCCAGGTCTTAAACGCTGATCCCTCTGCCCCCTGCGCTGTGCTCCTTCGCCACCACACGTCACTGACTCTTGCCTGTGTGTTTCCTTCCAGTTCTTTAAGGCCTTTTCTAAGAATGGCTCGGGAACAACGTTGCCAGGTGGGTGTCTGATGGTCTGGGGGGCGCTGTCAGCGTCTGCCCCTCCTTGCCGCCTCCTTCCCCCGGTCTCTGCTGGGGCGAAGGAAGCCCTGGCAATCAGCGAGGTCTGCAAGCGCGAGGAGGTCCCCACGCGGAGCCTGACTTCTGTTTTCCTAAAAGCGTCCTCGCAAATGCCTTAGGGAAAGCTGGGCTGAAGATGCCCTTCAGGTTCGGCCCATCCAGGGTCCTGGGGTGGGGGGCGGGGTGCCATGTTCCCAGAAGAGCCCTCGTGTGACAGTGGGGTCGGCGTCCAGGGCGCAGACCAGACGGCGCTGGGGAAGCCCTCGTGGGCCCCACTTCTGGGGCCTCTGTCCCGTTCTCTGACGGGTGGGTCTCCCCGCATTGCTCAGGGCCACAGGAGGAGCCCCAGCCCCTCTGCCCTAACCCAGAGGAGGACTGACACACTGTCTGCCTCTCTCAGAACTGGCTTGTGGCCTGGGCCCTTTGCTTCGGGGGTCGAAGCTGGCAGGGGCGCCGGAAGCAGCTCTGGCACCTTCCTCACACCCCTTTCCATTTGCAGTGGCACGTGCAGATGTGCAGACGCTGCGCGAGAGGCTCGTTGACGCCCTGGAGACCCATCGTGACACGTGGCCCCCAGCCTGTCCCCCACTGGAGCCTGCCAAGTATTTGGGGCCGGGGCAGGCTTAGTGCATTGTGGGCCGGGGTGAGAGGGTGGCGGGAGCAGTGGGGCAGGGGACCCAGCTTGGTTCTTCCTGCTGCCTTTGCCTGTGGGCAGGCACCCCCGTCTGCCAGAGCCACTCGGGAGTGGCTGGTGGCTGGTGGCCGGTGGCTGGTGGCGGGCTTCCTATTGCTGTGGTCCTAACCGAGCAGCCTTGTCTTCCTGGGGCGACTGCTGGGTACAAGGGCCATCCCACCGGGTGGGAAGGGAATGGTGGCTGGGGGCTCTCCTGGCCGTACTGCTGCTGCTTCTCACCGCCTGTCCTCAGAACGTTGGGAGGATGCAAAGGATTTCGCATGCTTTATCCCAGGGAGGGCCGCTGAGAGTCCTCATGGGCCTGGGCAGGCAAAGGGAGGAGTTGGGCGTCAGAAGAGGAGAGTCCTGTCTCCGTAAACTGAAGGTGGCTATTTGTCTGAGCCTTGGCCACACCTGGGGGTAGGTGGCCTCTGGCTGCCTGTGCTGCAGAGCATCAGGTGCAGTGGAAGGTGCCAGGCAAACTTCCTGGGTGGTACCTTTTCTAGGAAAATGAGGACAGTGAGGGTGAGGTACATGGTGTCTTGCCAAACTCTCCCAAAGGAGGAGGCAGGTAGATTAAAAACACTAGGTCCCCCACTTCTGGATGAGAACTCAAGGAAGGGTAATGCCCACCTCGGGGGACACTTGCCAAGAAGGAACAAATCCCTGTCCCCGTGGGGACCGCTGGAGCAAACCCAGCCTTGAACACAGTGGAGGCCCCAGGTGCTAAGAAGGCCTTTTAAGGCCGCTGTTGGTGCTCAAAGGCTAAGTTTGTGTAGTAGTATCTTCAAGCCATAGCCATGATAAGAGGGTATTTCCAGTGTCACTTGGGTCACAGAGACTCCTTTGTCATCTCTCCTAATTCTCCCCACTCCAAGAGGGCCTCAGGGAGAACCTGGGCCCAGCATATGGTCTTGATGTGGTTTGGGGTTCCACAACTAGACCCCATATCTCCAGGAAACGCCCATGCCAACCTGGACCCCAGTCCTTGCTGCCTCTGTTCCTCCGTGGCTATTCTCTGTCTCTCTCACACACTTGCACACCTCTCACGGCACATTTTCAGCCTTGGGGTATCTCAAAAGCAACAAGTCAGGCAAACCTGCCAAACTCACTTGAATTGATCCTTTTAAAGAACTTTAGGCAGGAGGCAGAGATGTGTGGTGAAAAGTGAGCTGCCTCTTCCAGAAGTCTTGGGCAGGGATGGGGCAGAGGGGTGCTGGGCCCCATGTAGGAGGTGCTCTTCTGCCAGCCTAGGGAGAGTCTGGGGAAGGGGTCTGAGCAGCCGGCCACTCGGTGCCACCCCAGAAACTGTCAGTGTCCACAGCACCTCTTTTCATCCACCCAGGGGGGTGCACGCGGGCCCCCCTCTCCAGTGTGTGCACGTGGGTCGTTGCTGGGCTGCCTGCCGCATCGGCCCCTTGCTACAGTCTGGAGGTGGTCACCGGCACATCAGCGGATCCAGCGGAGAGAAATAGGTCGCCAGGTTGAGGGTAAAAAGGAGATGCAGACTCCTTTTCCCCTATGCCTTCTCACCTGCTGGCCTCTTAAGCGTGTCTGAGCATGTTCTGCTTGTAATTGGAATAAGACACAAATCATTTTTGTACTTTCTGTTGAAACTTTTAGTTTTAAAAACAATTTGTAGTTTAATTCTCTGATTTGGGGCCATAATAAAACTTGGCCGGGCGAGGTGGCTCACGCCTGTAATCCTAGCACTCTGGGAGGCCGAGGCGGGCGGATTGCTCGAGGTCAGGAGTTCAAAACCAGCCTGAGCAAGAGCAAAACCCCGTCTCTAC
>VSMD01003267.1:0-47387 GCA_008750895.1 Mirza zaza
GGGTATATACATACATAATGAGTGAGATGTGCACCATCTGGGGGATGGTCATGCTGGAAACTCAGACTTGTGGGGGGAGGAGGGGAAGGGCATTTATTGAAACCTTAAAATCTGTACCCCCATAATATGCTGAAATAAAAAAAAAACAACAATAATTTAGACTAATGAAGGTAAACTCACTTTATATGTTGTCTAATCTAGATGATTGTTATTTTGTTTTTTGAAATATACTAGTTTTAATGATACTCTGATCAGGATTCACCTTGTCCTCAGAAATCTTATTTCTTTTTTTTTTTTTTTTTTTTGTTTTTTTGTATTTTTGCTTCTGCGAAAGTGGAAACGAAGCCCAGAAATCTTATTTCTAGTTTAAATTAAGATTTATGAAATATAAAAGTTCATGTTAATTTTTTGCTATGCAGCCATTTCTTCAGTGTTACTTAGTTTATTTTTTTAGGCAAATGCTGAATATGTCCTTTTGTTTAAAAATTTCCTAAATTAATTATTTTATGTTTATAAACATATTTTTTTTGGAGACAATATATGTTTTGACATCTAGCTAATTTCTAGGCCAATAGTAATTGATTTTGGAAGAAATTAAGTGACATTTTATATAATACAGATCTTTTTTGTACCAGGTTGACTATTTTTCTGGTGTGAATAAAACCATACTTGTTTAAAATGAAATTTAAAAACCCAAACAGAGCAGTTTGAGGAAGAATTGCTGCTTTATATTTTTAAAGCAAATATTATTTGTTAATTTCAGACAGCCATATTGGTTAGGACATCATTGTTAGCCTTTGCATGACAATTTTGAACACTTTAATAAAAATATTATTTGTTGTTCAGATATTTGAAACTAAATGATTTTGCTGTGAGATACACATTTAATATTTTTCTCTCTTTAGATAATCGTATGGAAGAGATACAGTGATTTTAAGAAACTACACAAAGAACTATGGCAAATTCACAAAAACTTATTCCGACATTCAGAATTGTTTCCTCCCTTTGCTAAAGGAATAGTGTTTGGTAAGTGCTTGTTTTGAAATTGGAATTTTAAAAAAGTGATGATTAGCTAATTATGTGTATATGCTGAACCCTGACATTAATTCACTATTAAGTCAGAAGGCCTTTTTCTTATTAAGATAATTCATATCAGTCAGCAAGCACTCAAAATTGTTTTTTCATGTTCTTGGTATAGTTTTGTTTACTCCGAATACATTTTACTCTTCCTTTCCATGAAACAACAACAACTTCCATTCCAACCAAACAAAACCTGTAGAAACATAGGAAAAGACAATGTTTAATTATTCTAGTTCTGAAATTCTTTTTTTTTTTTTTTTTTTAATAAGTCTCTATTTTGTGTGTTTTTATGACACCTTTCTTATAGTATGCATTGTTGTGGTTGGAGGCATCTTGTCCAAATATGGACATTTTGGAATGGTATTCTGGGTATATTATTGATTGTGTTACAACTGTTAGATTTCTAGTGTTTCTGAGACCAGTCAAATGAAAAAATATTTGATAGAATTTTATTTTTTGTTTTTGCTTTTGATAGGATTTTATCTATTTGATCTAGAAAAGGTGGAAAATATGGAAAAACAAGCAAAAAATAATAACAGTGATAACAACAACAATAACTAAAAAACACTCGGGATAAACATGGTTACATGATTGAGACTAAGGTGGTCCTACCAATCTTTTTTTCCAGTGTGGTTTATATACACATACACACACACACACACACACACACACACACTAACTTTAATTTAAAAAAATGTTATATTACCTATATAGCTTTGTAAGTTGCCTTTTTAAATAGCAGTTTGTTGGGAATACTTTGCTATGTGAATAAATATTCTTCTAGAACTGTGCTGTAGTCCCTGGTGCCAAAAAGGTTGGGATAGCGAACATGTTTATACAGTCCTCTATTCATTTACAAACCTGCATATGTACATGTATATGTGCACATATATTTGTATATAAACATAACATATACATATTTTAGAATTCATGATATCTTTTATAAAACAAATTTTCATATATTCAGTTTTTATATGTTCAATTGTATCTTTAGTTTTCTCTCCACTGTTGTCTTCCCCCAATTTTGGGTTTTTGGTCTTGATTAGAAATGTTTACCAAAATCCTACATTTTCTTATAAGATGATTATTATAGTTTTTTTTTTTTTTGAGACAGAGTCTCACTTTGTTGCCCAGGCTAGAGTGAGTGCCATGGCGTCAGCCTAGCTCACAGCAACCTCAGACTCCTGGGCTCAAGCAATCCTGCTGCCTCAGCCTCCCAAGTAGCTGGGACTACAGGCATGTGCCACCATGCCTGGCTAATTTTTTCTATATATATTAGTTGGCCAATTAATTTCTTTCTATTTATAGTAGAGATGGGGTCTCGCTCTTGCTCAGGCTGGTCTCAAACTCCTGAGCTCAAACGATCCGCCCACCTCGGCCTCCCAGAGAGCTAGGATTACAGACTTGAGCCACCGCGCCCGGCCTGATTATTATAGTTTTAAAAAATTTTTGAAATAAACCATGAGGAATTTATATTTGAATGGGGTGTCGGATGATGCTTTATTTTACTTTTTTTTTTGTAGGTAGATAGACTTCTAAGATCTCTTATTAGGTAGTCTATCTTTTCCCCAGTGAAGTGGACTTACTATCTTTGTTATGTATTAACTTTTCATTTGAGTTGCCATTTATTAAGGATTTTCTTTTCTGTGACATTTATTTTTCTGTTCTTTTTTTTTTGTTTGTTTGTTTTTTTTTTGAGACAGAGTCTCACTTTATTGCCCAGGCTAGAGTGAGTGCCGTGGCATCAGCCTAGCTCACAGCAATCTCAAACTCCTGGGCTCAAGCAATCCTGCTGCCTCAGCCTCCCAAGTAGCTGGGACTACAGGCATGTGCCACCATGCCCGGCGAATTTTTTCTATGTATATATTAGTTGGCCAATTAATTTCTTTCTATTTATAGTAGAGATGGGGTCTCGCTCTTGCTCAGGCTGGTCTCGAACTCCTGAGCTCAAATGATCCGCCTACCTCGGCCTCCCAGAGAGCTAGGATTACAGGCTTGAGCCACCGCGCCCGGCCTATTTTTCTGTTCTTATATAAATTACACCTTTATATTCTTATATAAATTATTCTTATACCATGTTGATTTTTGTGCAGTGGCTTTATAGAGTATGTTCTGATAACTAATACCAGCTGTATTTCTCCTCAATATTGGGGAAATTGTTGCCTTTCAAGATCAGCTTGGAATTCCTGGGGCTCTTACATTGGTAATTATTGGTTCTAAGAAGCTGTGCCAGTTACCCATTTATTGCCTCTTAGCTTTAAGTCCCTTTTTTCATTTCCTACTCTACATTATGGGTTGGACTCTTTTAGTACTTTTTCTTTATAGTGATTACACTGTTAACTTTGGCTATAGAGGGCACTGGAGGGGTGTTGCAGGAGGGTAGGGGCTTGTCTTTCTCCTTCCATTGTGCTATGAATTTTTTTTTTTTTTTTTTTGCTTCTGTTGTATTGTTGCCAGAGGCATTCCTGCTTTGGCCACACAGCAGAGCACAGTTTCTTTATAAGCTCACAGTCCCAGCCAGTTTGGTGACCACCTAGCTAAGGACACCAAAGCACCACAGGCCTGTTAGAGAGTGGGTTTCTAACTCTCTGTATCTCCTTCTCTCTATGTGGACTTTCTCTGTGTCTGCCCCTTAGCTTTGCCTTGCCAGCACCCCGCAGTTGTTTCCTGTTTCCCTATCCCTGCAACATGGACACTAGATTCCAGGCCTGGTTGCCCTGTTAGTGAGCTGGCTCCTGATACCCGTTCTCCTTCTTCATGTCTGTCTGCCTGCTTTAACCCCAGAAAGTTGTTTTCCTATGGGCTACCAGTGCATACCATGTGTACCCCAGGCCTCGTGTTATCTTGCTTGTGAGTACATTTCTCACACCATGACTCTCTCTTTGCCTCCTTGGGCTGCTGAACTCTGGAGGGATCTTTCCTGCTTTTTTGGCAATTGTGGACCAGCTGTGGCCCAGGAACCCAGCAAACTTCTACCTTATCCAGTGGCTGCAACCACACCTTTTCCATGAAGATCTGAATCCTAGCCTTGGGGAAGAGTCCCCCTTCCAAGTTGTTCCTTTCTTGTGTACTCTCTCTCTCACCCTAGGATATTCTTCAGAGTTCTCCCACCTTTCTGTGACTCTGCTATTATGTTTAACAATTTTTTATGTTAAACTTTCCCTGTTCAAATTACTGTGTGGTTTTGGTCTCTTGACTGAACTTTGTTGGTATTCTTTTTGATTTAGGAAGAATTCTGAATAATCTGAAATGATTCTAAATGACCTATCTCCATTGACTTGTAGTCTATATGGAATAGGGATTTCTCCAGGATGATTGCAGGACTGTAGTAACTCACTGAAATTGATACTTGCTTTCTGCATGTTTCACAACTCCTTGAGATTTGGGGACAGGATGCAGAGAATCATAATATGGAAACATCAGTGGCTGTTGTGCCAGAATGAAGTGGTCATCAAAAGTTTATTGCTACAATTCTTTAATTTGAACAAATACTTAATATTAACAATTTATGATTTTTAACAATATCTTGAAATGTAAGTAATGGAGGTATCTTGGGCACATAATTAAAAAGCAAAGCATTTGTATTTTCTCAGGTGAAAAACAATTGGGGAATGTGGGCAACAGGTCAGTAGCAATAGGACCATTAGTTCTGATGTGGCCTTCAATTCATTCTGTTCCCCTGCTAAGCATTAGTTAGTTCCTGATTTCTTATTGTTGTAGGCTATTAACATTTGCCTGCTTTTGGCCTTTGAACTTGACTCCCTGGTGCTTCATATTTCTGTTGCTTTCTGTTCACAGTTACTACCCAACTTGTGTGGTTCTGTACTTTTTTCTTGATACCTTACCTGTTTAAAGTTGTAGTTGCTCTTTGCCATTGCAACAACTACCTCTTTTTGCTGCTACTGTGCCTGGCAAGCATGATTACATGCTAAAAATCTGTTATTAATAGTGTCATCAATAATTTCAATTTAAGTGTTAATTATCTAAAAGTTTTATGGGCACATTTAATCCAAGAAACATTTTAAAAACTGGCACTGGTGATATGATGACTCAAAGAGTCTCCTAGTTGAAGAAGTAAGCATCAAGATCTAGAGTTGAGAAAGGGAAATGCTTTAGGATGTGGCATCCTCCTAAAGTTTGTCACTGTCAAATTTTTAAAACTTGTGGTACTCTAAATATGAAGGTGCAAATAATTTTAAGAAGTTATCAGTCTGAAGAGTTTTAAAAATCATGTCTCTAAACCCACACCCAGTGTTGTTTTTTTGCATTCTAAAAGTAAGAAACCTCCCTTATGCTGTGTTTAACTATCATTTTCTCCTCTTTTGTCTTTGATTCTGTGATAAAACCCTAAGCTGTGTGATTTAGAAACTGCTTCAGTCTTACCTATGAATGTATCTTTGGCATGTAGGACCATACTTGACATAAATGCTTAAGAAATAAGTTGGACAGAATGAATGAATGAGTTAAGATTTAAAAGATAGGGTAGTTATAGGCAGTGATGTCATCGAAAGTTAATCGCAAGGCCAAAATTATTATTATTATTTAAATACATGCCTGGCTAATTTTTCTATTTGTAGTTGAGACAGAGTCTCGCTCTTGCACAGGCTGATCTCAAACTCCTGAGCTCAGCTGGGTGCAGTGGCTCACATTTGTAATCCTAGCACTCTGGGAGGCTGAGGCGGGCAGATTGCTCAAGGTCAGGAGTTCGAAACCAGCCTAAGCAAGAATGAGACCCTGTCTCTACTAAAAATAGAAAGAAATTAATTGGCCAACTAAAATTATATAGAAAAAATTAGCTGGGCATGGTGTTGCATACCTGTAGTCCCAGCTACTTGGGAGGCTGAAGCAAAAGGATTGCTTGAGCCCAGGAGTTTGAGGTTGCTGTGAGCTAGGTTGATGCTACGGCACTCTAGCCAGGACAACAGAGTGAGACTCTGTCTCAAACACCAAAAAAAAAAAACAGAAAAAAACCTCCTGAGCTCTAGCAATCTTTTCACTTCGGCCTCCCAGAGTGCTAGGATTATAGGCATGAGCCACCACACCCGGCCCCAAGGCCCAAATTAGAACATTTGAGTATACCTAGTATGGAATTGTATAGCTGCATCTGGTGGCAGGCTTTATAGTGGCAAATGAGTTGATGTACTTCCATTGTACAGGTGTGTCTGGTGGCAGCCTTTAAGTCAGAATCCGACACTTAGTTTAGTCCACGATTGGCCTGCCTATGATTTTATTTATCACTTCTGCCTGCGCCTCTTTCCTATACTGGGCACTTAGCTTTGTCACAGTTTTGGTAAACCCACAAGCTAACCCTAGCAAAAATTAGTAAAAAACAAACGTTGCCAGAGAGCTTCTTTGAAGAGGGGGACAGACCCAATGATGAGGCAGCAGAAGACTCTAAGACTGCCAACAAAATGAAAAAAGCTGCATTTAAAAGAAAATACTAAGAGTCCTACTTAAATTATAGGTTCATTGCAATAGGTGATTCACGTTCTCCAAGCCTGCTTTGTATAGTATGTGGCAACTGGTCATCCAGTGAAGCTATGAAACCTTCAAAACTGCTTTGCCACATGGAGACTAAGCACCCTGCATTAAAAGACAAGCGTTTGGAGTTTTTCAAAAGAAAAAAACGTGAACACGAAGAACAGAAGGCAATTATTGAAGGCCACCGCTTCATCAAATGTGTCTGCACTGAGAGCATCATTCTTAGTGGCTAACTGCATTGCTAAAGCCAAGAAACCCTTTACTATTGGAGAAGAGTTGATCCTGCCTGCTACTAAGGACATTTGCCGTGAACTTTTAGGAGAGGCTGCAGTTCAAAAAGTGGTACGTGTTCCTCTTTCTGCTAGCACCATAACTAGACGAATTGATGAACTAGCAGAGGATATTGAGGCACAATTGGTAGAAAGGATTAATGAGTCACCATAGTACATAATCCAGGTTGCCTACTGATGTTGACAACAAGGCAACAATGCTTGTTTTTGTGTGATTTTTCAGGAGGATGGGCATGAGGATATGTTATGTGCACTTTTGTTGCCAACCAATACCACAGCTGCAGAATTATTCAAGTCTCTGAATGATTGCATATTAAGAAAACTGAATTGGTCATTTTGTGCCATTATATGCACGGACAGAGTGGCTGCCATTACTGAACAGCTTTCTAGTTTCACTACTTGGGTCAAGGAAGTTGCTTCTGCCTGTGAGTCTATGCACTGTGTCATCCATAGAGAAATGCTGGCTAGCTGAAAAATGTCACCTGAACCAAACAATGTTTTGCAGGATGTGATTGAAATTATCAACCGCATTAAAGTACGTACCCTTAACTCACGTCTGTTTGCTTGGCTCTGTGAGGAGAAGGCCTCAGAGTACACACATTTTCTCTTATAAACAGAAGTGAAATGGTTTTCTAAAGAAAACTGGTCAGAGTTTTTGAGTTATGAGAGCTGCTCCAGAGATTTCTTTTAGAAAAACAGTCACCACTGTCAGCACATTTCAGTGACACAGAATGGGTGGCAAAACTTGCTTACTTGTGTGACATATTCAGCCTGCTCAACGAACTCAATCTGTCATTTTAGGGGAGAACAACGAGTGTTGTTCAAGTCTGCAGATAAAGTGGCTGCATTCAAAGCCAAACTGGAATTATGGGGGCAATGAGTGAACATTGGTATTTTTGACATGTTTCAAACATTAGCAGAGATTGTGACAGAGACTGAGCCCAGGGCCTTCTTTCTCCCAGCTGGTGTGTGATCACCCATCTCAGCTTTCAAAAGAGTTTGAGCATTACTTCCCAACCACAAAAGACCAACAAACTGCAAAGGAATGGATTCGTGACCCATTTGTGAATAAGCCAGGTGAATTGACTTTGTCTGCGTTAGAAGAGGATCAACTGCTTGAGATTGCAAATGACAGTGGCCTTAAAAGTATGTATGAGACAACTTCAAATCTCTATACGTTCTGGATTCAAGTCAAGGCATAATATCCTGAGATTGCCACAAAAGCACCGAAAAGCCAGCTTCCATTTCCAGCATCCTATCTTTGTGAAGCAGGGTTTTCTGCAGTGACAGCAACCAAAACGAGATTACGGAGTAGACTGGACATAAGCAACACACTTTGGATGTCACTGTCTCCCATCACCCCTAGATGGGGCCATCTAGTTGCACGAAAACAAGTTTAGGGCTCCCATTGATTCTGCATTACAGTGAGTTGTATAATTATTTCATTATATGTTAAAATGTAATAATAATAGAAATGAAGTGCACAATAAATGTAATGTGCTTGAATCATCCCTGACACCATCTCCCCTTGTCTGTGGAAAAATTGTCATGAAACCGGTCCCTGTGCCAGAAAGGTTGGGGACCACTGCTTTAATTGACTGACAGTTGCCAGCTAACTTTACTGAGCCCAAGGCTCCTTGAGGATGCTGATAAAAGTCATAAATCCTCTCCTTAGGAAAATGTGTGTGTGTGTATATATATATGCACAGAATTCTGTAGGATTGTTGTTTCCGGAACCCATCCATGAATTGTGACCTAGGGCACTATGTGTGAACCCACTGTTAAGATTTCCTGTTAGAATGTTCCATTGTAAGACACTTCTTTTTGGAAAGTTTTTCTAAGTTTTCATTATTCATTCATACAGTCAACAAAAGTTTGCTAGCCTGCTTTGTATGCTAGTCACTATGATGGCACTTGAAGATTCAAGGACACCATGATAATCTATCAAGTGCTTATTATGTGCCTTGCATGGAACTGGGAGCCTTAAGTACATTATTCATTTTCCCCATTTTACAAATGAGGAAATAATCTGCCTAAGGTTTTACAGCTAGCGAATGATAGAGCTACTGTTTGAACCCAGGTCTAATGCCAAACCTTCTTTTGTTTATCATGAAATACACCCTTTGCCATAACCACAAGACACATTGAATAGAGGGTATTTTAGTGGTTCAGTTTCAAACTCTTGCTTTAGGTTTTGTAACTAGGGATCTTTTGTGCCTCAGTTTTCTGCTAACACTCTGCAAACACTTAAAATGTTTAAGTATGTGATGACGCTACTCTTTTGATTTTGTATTTTTTTGAACCCATATTGCAATCAGTATGATACATGACATGTGACAAATGCCAACTGGTAGTCTAATCTAAGAGTAGTACAAAATGATCATATTTGAAAATGTCTTATCAGCATTCAAATTGTATATATCATTTAAAAAATTCTATGAAAACCACCTTTTGATCACCTTGTAAAGCAGAACTATCTGATGCTGTGTGTGTTTTCTTTTTTCTTACAAGCATGCTGTCATGTACGCTGACAGCATCACACATTGAGTTTAGCATAAAAGCTTTTTGCTTCAAGCTGAGGTTTTTGACCCCACTGATAATACAGATGTTCTCATAATTTCTTCTCTTCCACCCCTTTATAAATCAAAAAGAGTAGAAAAGGGAAAATTATGTGAGTAATTATAGTATTAAATAATTATAGAAAACCATTTGAGTTCTTTAAAATTCTCTTTTCAACTTTAGTTTCAAATCACCAGCTTCTTAAATGGTAAGTTTCTTACATTGACAGGCCCTCAATTATGAATGCACCATTTATTTATCAGTTGACACCTCTGCCTCTTGTTTTATCAGAAACATTTTCTTTTCTGGTGAGCATACTGCTGATTCTAATTGTAGAGACTAGACTTGACTTCAGAAGTTTGGATTAAAGTACTACAAATAGGCAGTGGTGAGCCTGCTGCTGTTTTCTAATCTCTGGATATAAACTATCATAAACCAGTGTTTGATCATTCTTTCTTTAAGTGTTGGTTCTTATTTAAATCTAGGGCGATTTGATGAAGCTGTTATTGAAGAGAGAAGACAGTGTGCTGAAGACCTGCTACAGTTCTCTGCCAATATTCCTGCTCTTTACAACAGTAAACAGCTTGAAGATTTTTTCAAGGTTTAGTAGTCTTTCTGGAATTATTTATATGTTATTAAATACTTTTATTTTCTAATTTGTAGTAAAGTGAAACAGAAAACACTATTCACTTTTGAATTTCATCATTCACTAAAAAAGTAGAAATTAATAGCTAAATAACAATTTCTATGGCATACCTTCTATTTTTAGTGTAGAAATATATACACACGTGTGTGTATGTATTTTTAAGAGACAGGGCTTGCTGTATTGCTTAGGCTAGAGTGCAGTGGGTGTTCGCAGGTGCAGTCTCATTGCGCACTACAGCCTGGAACTGATGGGCTGAAGCGATCCTTCTGCCTTGGCCTTCAGAGTATTTTTGATTCATAGATTTTAAAAAATTGACATAAAGAGCTTAGAGTTCTAATTCACTCTATCATAATTTCAGTACATTTTTAAAAATTAGGTATCATGAAACTCTAGCAGTTATCTTCATTCTTTGAGGTGTCTTTCAGTGGCAGATTTCTCTTTGGAATATAAATCAGTATAAGTCCATATTAAACTTATTATAATTATATTGATTTTTTTTTAAAGATAGAACAAAAATGGTCACTACACAGTTTTAGAGAGTAGGCCAATGCAAGTTATATTACCTAAGATCATTGGATATTAGTGTTTTTAGTTTCTTGAAATGTAATGCTTCCATTCTAATTTCTTTACCATTTTTAATAATCATTTTTTAACTTATTTTGAACTGAACCTGTGTAAGTTGTCTGTTGGTGTCATTGTCTTTACCACATTTTTCTTGTTATATTTAGTTAGCCTTCTAGAAAAAAAGCTAAGTAATTTTGCCATAGTTTTTTTCCCTTTTTAAGTAGAATCTACCCATTTGTATAAATTATAAATAATTTCTTAGAATATATAAGTGATATGATATATTCTGTATATGATAGAATATATAAGCAATATATTTGAGTAGCGGGATATTTAATTTTTCTGATCCCAGTGGGTCTACATAAGGAATTTATTTATTTATTTATTTATTTTTCTCTTTTTTTTTTAATTTCAGCATATTATGGGGGTACAGATTTTAAGGTTTCAATAAATGCCCTTTCCCCCCCTCCCCCCCACAAGTCTGAGATTCCAGCATGACCATCCCCCAGATGGTACACATCTTACTCATTATGTATGTATAAGGAATTTATTTTTTTTTGTTTTTTTTGAGACAGAGTCTCACTTTATTGCCCAGGCTAGAGTGAGTGCCGTGGCGTCAGCCTAGCTCACAGCAACCTCAAACTCCTGGGCTCAAGCAATCCTGCTGCCTCAGCCTCCCAAGCAACCTGGACTACAGGCATGCGCCACCATGCCCGGCTAATTTTTTTTTTTTTTTTTCTATATATATTAGTTGGCCAATTAATTTCTTTCCGTTTATAGTAGAGATGGGGTCTTGCTCTTGCTCAGGCTAGTCTCGAACTCCTGAGCTCAAATGATCCGCCCACCTCGGCCTCCCAGAGAGCTAGGATTAGGAATTTATTTTTAATGGCCTGTTTTAGTTTACTGAAGAAAGTTGATTTTTTGAAAGACATTGCAGACTTAATGACTTATAGTAACATAAATAAAAATAGTAATAGAAAAGCTCACAGTAATAACAAGATTCCTGATGATTAACCTTGTTGCTTAATTTTTCATTACTATGCAAACCAGACTGAAATCATAAATTTGGCTTCTGCTTATAACCCAGTGCAGATATTTAGGATAAAGGCCAAATCAAATTGATAAAGTATTTAGCTCTTTGCAGTTCTGTGTTATAGTTGTTTCTATGTGGCAGGAAGTCTGTACTTACAGAAAAAGGCATTATTACTAAGCAGGAAGGATATTACTTTATAGAAACAGTGAGAAGTAGTCTTGTATGTTAACATGTGCCACAGGGCTAAAAAATTTAGTCTAGGGATTATGGAAGTCAGATTGTACTTTAAATAATTTATTTATTTTATTTTATTTTTTTTTGAGACAGAGTCTCACTTTGTTGCTCAGGCTAGAGTGAGTGCCATGGTGTCAGCTTAGCTCACAGCAACCTCAAACTTCTGGTCTCAAGAAATCCTACTGCCTCAGCCTCCCGAGTGCCTGGGACTACAGGCATGCGCCACCATGCCCGGCTAATTTTTTTTATATATATTAGTTGGCCAATTAATTTTCTTTCTATTTATAGTAGAGAGGGGGTCTCGCTGTTGCTCAGGCTGGTTTCGAACTCCTGACCTCGAGCAATCTGCCCGCCTTGGCCTCCCAGAGTGCTAGGATTACAGGCGTGAGCCACCGCGCCCGGCCTGTACTTTAAATAATTTAAATCAAAGTTACCTGTTCATTCTATTTCTTGCTTAGATTGAACTTTTTAAAAAAACACATAACGTAAGAGAAGAATAGTGTAATGAACTTCTCTATTACCCATCACTCAGTTTCAAAAATTATCAGTATATTGCCAGACTTGTTTCATCTATACCTTCTCACCCCATACTCTTTACTGGTTATTCATTTTTAAATTTTTTGCAGTTTTATTGACATACCTTAAAACTTACCAATTGTTAGTGTAATTCACTGACTTTCAGTAAATTTAAAGAGTTGTGCATCTTTCACCTCCATCCAATTTCAGATGATTTCTATTACCTTGAACAAATTATTTTCATTGATTTTTTTCTATTTTTCTGTTTTCTATTTCATTTAATTGATTTCTGCTCTAAACTTTATTATTTCCTCCCTTTTCTTTGCTTTTGGGTTTACTTTGCTGTTTATCTAATTCCTTAAAATGAAAGCATAAGTTACTGACTTGAGACTGTTCTTATCTAATATAGTCATTTACAGCTATGAATTTTCTTCTTAGCACTACTTGAGACTTATCCATGAATGTTTATATGTTTAGTTTTCATTTATAGTCAGTTAAATGCATTTTCTGATTTTTAGGATTTCTATGTTGATCCATTGGTTATTTAGAAATATATTCTTTAATTTTCTAATATTTATGGATTTTCTGAAGTTTCTTCTATTGTTGGTTTTCTTGTGGTCAGAGAACATGTTTTGTGTGATTTAAAACCTTTTAAATTTATTGAGACTTCATTATTCCTTAACACATGGTATATCCTGGAGCATGTTCCATGTGTACTTAAAAGTAATATATATAGTAATATATATTCTGTTGTTGGGTGGGGTTTATATAAATTCTAGTTATGTCTAGTTGGTTCATCGTGTTGTTCAAGTCTTCTCTATCCTTCCAGATTTTCTGTGTAATTGTTTTTTTTTTTTTTTTGAGACAGAGTCTCACTTTATTGCCCAGGCTAGAGTGAGTGCCGTGGCATCAGCCTAGCTCACAGCAACCTCAGACTCCTGGGCTCAAGCAATCCTGCTGCCTCAGCCTCCCAAGCAACTGGGACTACAGGCATGCGCCACCATGCCCGGCTAATTATTTTTTCTATATATATTAGTTGGCCAATTAATTTCTTTCCATTTATAGTAGAGATGGGGTCTCGCTCTTGCTCAGGCTGGTCTCGAACTCCTGAGCTCAAATGATCCGCCCACCTCGGCCTCCCAGAGAGCTAGGATTACAGGCGTGAGCCACTGCGCCCGGCCTGTGTAATTGTTTTATTAATTATTGAGGTTGAGGTATTGACATCTCCAACTATTATTGATGAATTTTCTATTTCTTTTTTCATTTCTATTAAAGTTTACTTTATATATTTTAGGGCTCTGTTATGTGCATATAAGTTTATACTGGTTAACTCTTTCTGATGGATTGGTTTTCTTAGCCTTATGGAAGGTTCCTCTGTCTCCACTATTTTTTGTCTTGAAGCCTATTTTGTATGATTTTAATGTAGCCACTGGTAGGTCTCTTATAGTTACTATTTGTGTGGTATCCTTGTTTTCATCCTTTTGCTTTCAGTCTACACAGTCTCATGTGTAGTCGACAGTCTACACATTCAATGTGTCATTGAATCAAAGTTTATATTTTATAGTACATTATATAGTTTGATTTTTTTAATCCAGTATTTAAACGTAATTATCAATATAATCAAATTTCTATCTGCCATTTTGCTATTTATTATATGTCTCATTTTTTGTTTTATTTTACCTTTACACCATTTTTATGTTAAATAGTTATTCATTGTACCAGTGTGATTCCTTTTTTATGTATTTTTTGAATTATAACATTAGTGGTTGCTCTAGGGATTAGAGTAAGCATCCTAATTTATGACAGTTTACTTGAGATTAATATTTTTTCCTTTTCTTTTTTTATAATTACAACATTGTCTGATTGAGATTAATATTAACTTCATTCCAGTAAATTATAATTTGTTCTATAACATGCTATTTACCCTTCCTTCTTTGCTTTGTTATCATATGTGTTACCTTAAACTTTATAAACCCAACAATACAGCCTTATGGTCATTGTTACTCAATCTGATATCTTTTGAAGAAGTTAGGAGAAGAAAAGTGAATGTACATTTATATAGTCTTTTCTATTTACCTTCATATTTACCTTTTTTGATGTTCTTCATGTGTTCCAGGTAGATTTGAATTATAATGTATGTTGTCATTTCTTTCAGCTTGAAAGATTTTCTCAGATATTTGTGTGTGTGTGTATTTGATAAGTCATGTTTGCTAACAATAAATTCTCTGTCTTTGTCTAGAAATATTTTACTTTTTCCTTCACTGTTTTTAGATTGTTTTTATTTATAAGTCTATAATACTTAAGCCATCCTGAGACTTCCTTTATTATTATAAAGTTAGTTTTGCTTAATATGTAGAATTATTGACAGTTTTTCTGTTAGCAATTTGAATATATTATTCCACTACCTTTTGTCTTCCATTGTTTTTGATAAGAAGTCAGCTGTCAGTTTTACTGTAGTTCTACTGAATAAGTCTTTTTCTATTACTCTTTTGAAAATTTTGCCTTTATCTTTCAACAATATGAATTCTTGTGTCTAGGTGTCATTCTCTCTCTTCGTGTTTATTGTATTTGGGGTTTATTTATCTCCATGTGTATGTAGGTTAATATTTTTTGTCAAATTTTAAAGTTATTTACCTTTGTTTTTTCAAAAACATTTTTTGCCCATCTCTCTCTTGTCTATATCTGGTTCTCTCATTACATGTCAGTTGGTATGCTGATATTATACCACGGCTTTCTCTGGTTCTGTTTATTTTTCTTCAGTCTTTTTTTTCTCTGTAATCTTCATATTATATCATTTTTATTGATCTTCAATTTCATTGATTCTTCTTCCATCTTAAATCTGTTATTCAATTCCTCTAGTGAATTTTAACTTCATTACTGTACTTTTCAACTCCAGAATTTCCATCTCTTCCTTTTTAGAAGTTGAGATATAATTCATAAAATATTAAATTTACCATTATAAAGTATATATTCAGTGGTTTTTAGTATATTCACAAGATTATGCAGCCATCACCACTGCCTAATTGCAGAACATTTTCATTACTCCATAAAGAAATTCCATACCCACTCACACTCACTCCTCCTCCTCTGCTTATCTGAACCCCCGACACCTGCTTTCTGTCATCATAAATTTGCCTCTCTGGACATTTCACATGAATGAAATCACAATACACTTGGTCTTATCTGTCTGTCTTCTTTCACAAAGGTTAATGTTTCTAAGGTTCATCCACATTGTAGCATGTGTCAGTAGTTCATTCCCTTTAATGGCTGAATAATGTTTTATTGAATGGATATGAACGTGCCATATTTTGCTTATCCATTCATTAGTTGATAGACTTATTCTGTTGCCCAGGCTGGAGTACAGAGGCGTGATCATTGCTCATTGCAACCTCGAACTCCCGGGCTCAAGCAATCCTCCCACCTCAGCTTCCTAAGTAGCTGTAACTACAGACATGTACCATGATGCCTGGATAATTGTTAAGTTTTTTTTTGTAAAGATGAGGTCAGTCTTGCTGTGTTGTCAGGCTGGTCTTGAACTCCTAGGCTGAAGTGATCCTCCCACCTCAGCCTCCCACAGTGCTGGGATTAGAGGCATGAGCCACTGTGCCTGGCTTCATTTAATTCTTTAATCATGTTTTCCTTCTATTATTTGAACATATTTATAATAGCCGTTTTGAAGTTTTTGCCTTCTAAGTCCAATACCTTTGCCCTGTCTATGGGTCAAGTGCTTTCCTTTTTTATTTATTTTTATTTTTTATTTTCAGCCCCACCTTCCACCTACCACCTCAAGTGGGCTTTCCTGTGTCTTTTTTTTTGTCTTGTAATTTTTTTGTTGACAACTGAACATTTTGAATAATACATTATATAGCAGCTCTAGGTTCTTATTTTTTTTTTTTTCCTCTCTTGGGATTGTTGCCATTTTTTGTCATTGTGTTTAGTAACACTTTATGTTAGTGTGTTTAGTTTATACTAAATCTGTGGAGTCTGTTCCTGTCAAGTGTGTGACTGGATTTCCCTGCTCAATTTTTAATTTCTATTCTATTGTTAAGCCTGGCTTTGTAGGAGTTAGTCCTGTATCAGCGTACCTAGTGGTCAGCCAGTGCTTGGTCATTGTTGTTTAAACACCTGTGCCAGTATATACTTCCCACTTAATGCTGATGATTCTTTGTGTTTTCAAAGTCTAAGCAGTTTTTAAGTTTGCCCTTGCTGTTACTTTGAGGTTTCTTGTATTTCCTCTGTGCCTGCACACCATCTCATGTTTTTCCAGATATTTGTGGATAGCTTAGTCCCTCTCTGGTCTCCCTTACTGGATGGGTAGCCAGCTTATTAAGATTCCCCTATAGCTGTGTTATATTCTGGATCTCTCTGCTATATGACTGCTCTTTTGCTGACTGCAACTTCAGGCTTGCTGAATCCACTGGTCCTTGCCATTCATTTGGCCCTGAGATTGCTGTTATTATTACTGATAACGTTGGTGTGGGGTAGGTTTTTTTCCTGTGCTTCAATCCAAATCATGTCAGCCTCTTCTGGAAGTGAATCTGCTCATTTTCAAGGCTTGGCCTTCATATATTTGCCATGGCAACCCTGCTGAGATGGGGAATGGTAGCACCCCCAGGCGAGAATATCATAGACATGCATAGTTCTTACCTGTGGTCCTGTGGTTTTTCATGAGTAACACTATTTCATTTGTTTTATACTTTGGTCTATTTCCAGAGCCCTCAGTGGTTATTTTGGCAAATTTCACCAGTTTTATTATTGCCTTTTGGGGAAAACATTTGCTGATATACACCTTAGATGGACTTTTCATTAGCAAAAAAGTATGAGATGCTATGTAATGTGAAATTTTTTTACTGCATTCTAAGGAATACCCAAAAGGTTATTATTTTTGAACTAGAGATTTAAAATAGAACTGTGGTGTTATTTTCCTGCTGCATCCCTCTGGTTCCTATAGAACAGTTTGATGATTATTTTGTTTCATTAAAGATTTGTTCTATATTCATTTTGTATAATATTGTTTATTAAACTGGATAAATAAAATATCTTTAGGATTATGAGCTAAAACATTTTGTATTTTTTATTTTACTTTGTAAGACCTAATAAATTTTAAATAGTAGACTATTTTCAGAGCAGTTTAGTGTTACAGAAAAATTGTCCAGAAAGTATAGTTTTCCTGTCTTCCTTACCTCTGCCCCCAGTTTTCCCTATTATTATTAAATAAGCTTAATAACCATACTTAATAACCTAACTAATAACATCTTGCATTGGTGTTGTATATTTGTTACAGTTAATCAACTGATATATTAACATACCTGTTGATTTTTTGAAAGCAATTGTAATCTAGTTTGTAGTTTCTGTAAATCTACATACATAGTTTATTATTGTATTTTTTTTTTTTTACTGTTAATGACAATGAAACACAATTGTTCTGATCTTTTTAGGGTGGAATAATTAATGATGGTTCTGAATTAATTGGTCCTCCTGAAGCTTACTCAGATCCCCTCATTGATACTTTTCCTGAGTGTAGTACAGAAGGTAAGAAATTTTATTTTTTGCATTTCAAAGGTTTTGATTGCATAAGACTATAGATCATATCTGTGTTGCAAAAAACAGATGTATATAGGAATTTGAAGATATTTCACTAATTCTAAGATTTTTTTTCTTTTACATCAGCATCAGTGATATTGGGTACATGATATGGGATCACTGATATCTCACATTTAATCGGCAGCTTTTTTCTTTCTCAGGGGTATATAAAATAGTGATTAATCCTGCAATTAATGGTATCTTAGATTTTATGAAATATGGCATAATGAATAGTTTGAATTTATATTGTCTAGTATAAAGATGCGTTACTGAAGTTTATGTAACAGCATCTGACTTTTAGGCAATTAATTTCAAGACTGGCTTTAACAATTTAGTCATTTACCCTGAAAGAATAAACCTAAGGTAGTTTTAGTGTTTTTGATAAGCTTTCTAATAATATGAGTCTAAATCAAACACTTTTTGTACTTTTAATCACTTTAATTCAAGAATGCTTCATCTTTTATTTTATTCCTCTGTTAAGCCATACTTGGAATTTATAGGAAGGTTTAAATACATACATTTTAGCTTTTGGATTTCCATAACTAGTTTTTTTTTAGGGAAGATGATGGAATTAAAAAAAGATCTGGGAGTGGATGGTAGGGATCCTTAAAAAGAAAATAGGTAATTAAATTTGTTTCAGGTGGCTTAGGTTTGGTTTATTAAAAGTAAAATAATATTTCTTGATCTCTTTGATGAGTAAGAGTTATGGTGGAGGAGGATGCCATATGACTTCTACATGGGAGGTAGCCATGTCTCATTGTAGTGCTATTTTTGTAAGGGTTTGTACTGCTGTCCTACATCAGCAGTCACTTTGGCATAGATCTGTTGGAGTAAATTCTCATCTTGATATGGCAAGAGCAACAAGTTGCTATCCATTCTGTGGGCTGATGCACTTAAATTTTTTTTCTTTTGGTGCTACCACGTTAGAGAAATAGTTAGCTTTTATTCATTCTCATTGTGCCTCCCTTTGACTTAAAAGCTAAGTTTGTTAATTTAACCTAGTGTTCTGTGTAATTCATGGGGGCCACCTGCCCAGATGTCTCCTTTGGACTCTCAATACCTTTGACTCCATCCTAATTCTGCCAGCATGATAGAAAAATTTTGTTGACAGTAATTTTACTTTATGATCTGTCATTTTTTTGAAGTGGGGGGAAATACCTATTCTTCATGATCTGACTTAATCAGAGGTCCTTGCTAGCATTTGGAAAATCTAGCTCCTGCTTGGGATCCCAATGTAATTCTAAAGCTAGAACTAGTTTCCCTGGAAATTGACTTTTTTGGGTTAACTCGATCTGGCTGTTGCCTCAGTTTCCATGCTGCTGAGAAAGAGGAGTGTACATTTTTCAGTTGTAAAACCATACTGATTACCCAATAGAGAACAAGTAGGAAAGTTTATTCAATGAGGAGTACAGTTCTTAGAGATGTAGAATGTTTCTTTTCTTACTATTTTTTTGGTACAGGAATCAAAGATTGTGTGATGTGGGAGTGGTTATATTCTTTTACTATCGATAACAAGCCTTTGTTATTAGGTGGGAGTCATGGTGAGAGAAGGGTATTTCAGGAGCCTATTTTAGTATAACATAAATACTAAAATGGGTGTGGTGCAGAGATCTTTTAATTCTTCGCTGTAGTCTAGGAGAGGAGGGGAGAAACGTTATTATTAGGAATGACTTTTCTTGGGATAGAGTTCTAAAATATTGAAGGCTGTTCAAGGTGATTAGGTAGCTATATTAATGTTGAAGGCGATATACTCTAAAGCTAGGGTAAGCTTATAATTTATTGTCCAAATTGGGACACTTCTGGGAATTACACAATGCTATTAATAATTATACCAAGGCCGGGCGCGGTGGCTCAAGCCTGTAATCCTAGCTCTCTGGGAGGCCGAGGTGGGCGGATCCTTTGAGCTCAGGAGTTCGAGACCAGCCTGAGCAAGAGGGAGACCCCATCTCTACTATAAAGAGAAAGAAATTAATTGGCCAACTAATATATATAGAAAAAATTAGCCGGGCATGGTGGCACATGCCTGTAGTCCCAGCTACTTGGGAGGCTGAGGCAGCAGGATTGCTTGAGCCCAGGAATTTGAGGTTGCTGTGAGCTAGGCTGACGCCACGGCACTCACTCTAGCCTGGGCAATAAAGTGAGACTCTGTCTCAAAAAAAAAAAAAAAAAAAAAAAAAAAAAAAATAATTATACCAAGACAATAAGCATGTTACAGGACTGTCTTAGACAAACTGGGCTGTAAGGGTGACCCTACCTAAAGCAGAGTTTACCTCTGAAGTTTCAAAAAGATGCATTTCTTTGGAAGGATTTATCTTTTAGTAATGTACTTTTATGAGAGAAATTGGGGCCAGCATTTCTGTTAAAAACACAGAAAAAAGAGTTATGACACCTAAAAGGAATATTGACATTTTATCCTGTCAATGCAGTTGAATTTTTCAACTGTATTACTATCTCTCAAACACACTATGATCCATGGAGAATGAAAAACATAGAACTGGAAATGCTGCTTGTGTTTTTTTCTCTTCTCCCTTTCAAAGCTGTTATGCTTGGCTAATTAATCCTGCTGAAAGATACCAGGTTGACAAATACAGATAGATCACAGTGTCAGATTCACTGCAAATTCATTGTTATTTGAGAGAGAAAATGGCTTTTAAATATCATGAGATTGCCTGGCATGGTGGGAAAGTGGAAGATTTACTTTACATCAGAAGGCCTGCAAACTCCAGAGACAACCAGGGGAGAGGGCATCTAGTAGCAAAAGAGCAGGAAAGCTGGCAGCCAGCCGGGGCCCACAGGTACGCAGCGAGGTAGAGGGTGGCAGAGGGATTGCGGTGGCAAATGTTTGTGGTTTGGATCGAGAGCCAAAATGTGAGGAGGTGATTCGCTCTGTAACGGCTCCTCTGAGTGTACTATTTTAAATGGTGTTTTGAAGGTGGGTTGTCATTTTTCATACTGTGATTTAGTTTGGCGGTGGAGTGAGCCAGAGGGGCAAATCTTAATTAGTCTGCTGTTTCAAGGTCCTTCACTTACAGTTAGAATGACATGACAAGTTTATCACTTCTCTGAGAACAGATGTAGAGGCTAAGTGATCATTATTTTTGTTAGTACCTTAAAAACACAACCAGCAGATCCTAATTTACTTTGAAATGAAAGTTTTCTGAGGAAAACATGAAGCCAGGGATTTCTGTTTTTTAAAATTGCAGTTCATTTATAGTAGAGTGGGATAGAGAAACCCCTTTAAGTTTTCATAAAATCAGGAATTTGGTGATAAACTGGTAAATATATTTTATTTAATATGAAACTGAAAATTAATGAAATTATTCAGTAGGTTTTTCGACAAAAAGTTAATATTGTTTTACATTACTTAAATGAAATGCTGGTTACTCTTTGCCTCCTTTGTTCCAAGAAATTAAACTGTATTTTCTCAAAGATGAAAGAAGATCTTATTGGTTGCTAACATCTTATTTCCATTTTAAACTTCTATCTTTTTGTTGAATTAAATTTAGCTATGAAGTTACTCTGACATTCGTGGAAACCTGCCCAAATTGGTGCATGGGAATTGAGCTTCTTGACATGTTTCTCTCATCTGTTGGCCTGTTTGAAGGATGTAGGTTGCTTTATTGCCATGCTGGCCTTGATATCAGAGCCTTTGATGTTGGTATACTCTCATCTGGTAACCTGTGTCATTTCCTCTTCCTAATACATTACATGATTTCCTTTTCAGTTTTGGGAGGGACGTTCCCCAGGTTCATGCTGCAAATAAAAGAAAATAATTTGGTGATCATAACTGCAAACAAATTGAGAGATCAGCTTTTTATATGTAGTAGATCTTAAGAGTGAATATTCTTAAACGTCTCATGGAATAGCAAAATCTACCTTTTTTGAGCTTCAAAATCTACCTCTTTTGAACCTCTTTTTTTGGCTGTAAATTATCGAATAAGAACTCCCCAATTGCTCATTATGACAATTATAGAGACAAGAAAGGATCTATTAAGTTGTCCTGGGTTAGCCATTTTAGAGAAATTGAAATATACATTTTGAGGATAGCATCTATGGCAGGTCTTTGTAAGGGATTCCTTAAAGTGACATTAAATCCAAGATTTATATGTTTATTTGATGGCAGGGTAATAATTTTTTTCCGTATATAAACAAACATGAAGATTATGGTTATAGTGTGTTAAATTGAATGTTGTTGATTATATTTAAAACATGGGAACTAATCGGAAAGATGTATAGTTATTTAAGCTTGGAAAAAAACTTTCTGTTTGAAACTTCTGTTTCGAAATGCCATTTATTTTCTCTTTTTATTTGTGTTATTTTCATTTATTGGATTTAAAGTTGATGAATTGAGGCAGGATCGTTTTAAACAGGAATATTCTTCAGTCGATTGGCTACTTTAAATCTGTTCTTAAAAAGTCTATGCAGTGCACTACTACACAGTTTTGTGTAAAATAACAAAATATAGAAAATCTAATTAAATAATTTAAATTTAAAGTAGAATTTAGTGCAAATGTCCACTAGGTGGCACCATGAGAACTCTAAATCTTGTTACTGGGATTCTTCTAGGTCCTCCTATATTATGTATGTTAGAGTATCTCTTGCTTACTCAGCTTGAAGAAATTGTTTTTTCTCTTAAGTGCTTATTTACTCTATTTTATTCACTGTCCCTTATTAATTGAATTTGCTTTGGTGGAGGTGCTTGAAATACATAGGAAAAAAGAACAAGTCATTTTACTCAAGATAAACAAAATGAGAATGTATCAGTGTTTATAAGTATGTATGCAAATTAAACAAATGATACAAATTATAAATATTGACTCTTAACCCTTGAGATATTGAGAATAAAATATTGGACACTGGGAGTTTAGGGGTTGGGTGGGGCAAATAACAAAAAATTCATGATATGTTTTGGAATCCAGGCTTTAAAGTAGAAGGAAACATTAGAAATAATATAGTTAAATCTCTTATTTTAAAGCTAAAAAATCAGAATTTCGGGGAAGTTAAGCCATGTGCCTAAGGTACTCCAGGTATGTGATAGTCCTTACAGAACTATATTTCAAAATGAAAAGAGTTAATTTCATGGAGGGGATGCAGGGAGAATACGTATATGGTATAGAAAGCTACTTGCATATGGGAGAAAGGCTGGATATCTTGGAGTCTAGAGAAGCTATGGAGAGTAGCAGAATAAAAAGTTCATTGTGTGAAAAGGGAAGCCAGGTGATATTTCTTTATTGTTTATGATAAGATAACAGTATTAGGGTTGTGACTATGAGTGTTGTGTTGTTTTCTGAGCTTATTCTGTTGGCATCAAATATACGATAGTTATTCTGATGTTCTTTTTATAAAATTTGAAGACTGAGGCATAGACATGCCCCAAGGATGTTATAAAAATGTGAAACACCAAAGGAATGATTCCTTTTAGTAACAACAGCTATTACTAAATGACGAGTAGGGGATCAGGTACAGGAATCGTAACTAGCATTAAGTTTTAGATTTAGGTGTCCATTTAATATCATATTTATAAAGGCTGTTTCTTAATGGAAATGGATATGTATGTCTTCTACCTCAGGGTAACCTTTGTTCTGTTGGCTAGATATCTTGCTTTGTGCATGAAGCATGAGTCATTGCTACTAGGAAAAATAGAAATTCCCTTTTGTTGACTATGGCAATATTTGAACCTCAGGGCTCAGTGAAAGCTATCAGCTAATAATAATGAGGCCAGGTATTTTATATATAGTCACCCATGAGAGACCACCTGTTGTTCTAAAGGAAACTGATCTCTTTTTACAGATGGTCTTCAAATACAGATTTTTGATAGTTTATAGTATAAAGATTTATTCTATGGCAACTCAACCTTTTCCCCTGGGGCCTGTCTTTCAGAGATGGTGTCCTAGACAGATTTCACTATACTGCCCTACTCTGAGCAGTTCAAAGCACAGAGGTAAGGGTAGGTAGGTGAACTGGGATGCTAAATAAACCCCTCATGTCTGTAGCTGCTTTTTAACAAGTCACCTGGGGCCCTCTAATAGCCCTGAGACTTGAATCTCTGTGATATGAACCTGGAGGCAGAACGCTTTCATAGAACCTTTGACTTTTTCCCCTTGTATCACTTCCAAAAAAAGCTTAGGTTTTTGCCTTGATGGTGTTGGTGAAGGATGCACCTTTTACTCTCATGGTGGCCCAGAGGGCCCCTTTAAGTATGGATCGACTTCAGCTTGGTTTAACTTTTGACAAACAGTCTCTATATTGTATCAGATGTCAGTGGTTACCCTGCCTTATCCACAATGTCCTTCCTACTTACCTAAAGAGAACCTGTCACTTGCTTGTTGCTTCCTATATCTTACTTATTAACTTTCTTTCTGGGTTTTAGGGAGCTAGTCTCCACTTTATGTAATATTGATATGTGGTTTTATATAAAACAAGTTGAATTATAGGACTTTGATTTTTAGAAGCTGAATAAGCACTGTATTAAGCAGATGAATTAAGGGTATAAGATACACTAGGCACTGAGTATTTATATGTAATATATATATAAATGAGGTTTGTTGCTATGGTAGTAAAGGGAGCTTTAAAAGGTTATTTTCCTTTCTTTGAGCTGGTTGGAGAATACTTCACTGAGAAAAAGGGAATTTAGAAATTGCTTAAATGTGGAAGAGAAAAATATCAGTGAGTATTAGAAGCTGATTAGTTGTAATGTATGGTCTATACAGTTGGGCTTTTCATGCATGGTAGAGTGCAACTTAAGAGGAGAATTAAAGGAATAATAAGGTAGGCAAGGAAGAGGTGTCGGGGGTAGCCTGCTTTAAACAGATCAGTCTTTATAATCATGTCTAACTGCTTAAGTGATGAATTTCTTCACATTGGCTGCGGGATGATCCATATAGGTTTATATTTCATAAATGATGCCTGTATAACTTTCTTTATATTCAAGGAAATACTCAGTTTTAGCCCTTGCGTCATATCCTTTGACATCTTTCAGTTACCGAACTTAAGAGTTTACCACACACAAAGAATGTTATTGAATCTCATTACAGAACCACCTATAATCCCACCATACCTAGAAAATCACTATTAATCTTTAGTGTATCTTTCTATCCTTTTTTTCTGGGTTTGTTTTAAAATTAGAGTTCTGGTATGTACTCTTCTGTAATTTGTCATTTTTGCATAATATGTCAAATACTTTACCATTAAACATTCTTCTTTAACATTATAGCTATGTGATATGTTATCATAGGGCAGTATCATAATTTCCTATTTTTAGGAATTTATGTTATCTCCAAATTGTTATTAATTTTTGTGATGGACATTCTTGTATATAGGTCTTTTTGTATGTCTTTGTTTTTAGTATAAATTACTGAATTTCTGGGTGTGAAAGATAAAGTAGTTTTTGTGCTTTTGATATGAATTGCCAAATTGTTTTCTAAAAAGTGTTAAAACAGAATTCTTTTTGCTTCCCTTTGCGTCTCCTGATTCGGCTAAAAAATTCGCCTTCCTAGCTAACCTGCTAGTTTTTTTGTTTGCTTGCTTTTAAAGATTATTCATTTAGAAATTAGAGTTTGAAAAGGAAACACTGTATAGAATATTGATTTACTTAATTTTATTATCTGACTTTCTGTCCAGGCGCTCTGATGGTCTTACTTTTTTGATCTAATTTCATTTAATTATGATTCTCATTGTTAATAAAATAAGGTTGGAAAGGTAAGAGGAAGTATGACTGTGTTACTAGATTTTTGTGGTCAAAAGCCAAGAAACCGAGTATACATAACTTTATCTTCTTCCCTTTCGGTATTATTGTTCTGGCTAGAGAGGAAAATCAGGCAAAGCATGAAACAGGACAATGTGATAGATGGTATGAAGGTTATAGTGACAGGACACCGGAGAACAGACAAAAGGTCTATAATACAGCATTTCCTTTCTTTTGTGATTAGCTGTATAAGCCAGAACTTTTTTTTTCAACTTTATTTGTTTATTAATTTCAGTGGCCTAGGTTATATAATGGCACCATTTAAGGAAACCAATTTGCCTCGAAATACATAAAATATTTTTAAATTATTTAAGAAAAAAATCTCTTATAAAGTTCACATGTATTTCTCAGAATAGTAGATAAATAACTTTATAGATTGCTGTAAAAGATTTTGATTATGAAGCACTGTTTGTATGACTGAAATGTCAGAAAACTGAAAAGATTTCCACTAGGTTCAAAGAACCTCATTTGAGATTGTGGGTTTAATGAAATCTGTTTCTTTTGGGGACTAGATTTAGTTCTTTTGGGCATTTTAAGGATTTGAAAAAAAGTTGAAAACGAGGATATATTGGCAGGATGACAAAGTAGTGTCTAGAGCTGATTTAAAATTTGAGCTTAGCTACAGGAACATGTTTTTACTCTGTCTTACTTTATTTGATATGAAGTAAGTGATTTGAGTCTAAAATAGGGGTTGGCAAACTGGCCCACGGGCCAAATCTCGCTTGCCACATGGTTTTGTATGGCTTACAAACTAAGAATGATTTTTATATTTTTAAATGTTTTTTTATATTTTTAAAAAATTAAAAGAATATGATTTTGTGATGTGAAACTACGTGGAATTCAAATTTCAATGTGCATAAACAAAGTTTTACTGAAGCACAGCCATGGTTATTCATTTATGTATTATCTGTGGCTGCTTTTGTGCTACGGTAGCAAAATTGAGTAGTTGTGACAGATACCATAAGTAGCCTGCAAAGCCTATAATATTTACTCTCTGGCCCTTTATGGAAAAAGCTTGCTAATCTCTATTTAGATTTAGAGTTTAAGAATTTAGAATTGTATAGTTTAATCCACCTTTAATTTTGATTTAGTATGTAATCCAAAGGAAATTATTTTCGTTTTAATGTATTTTCTGAGAAATTTGGCAGTTAATATTCAGTGGTGATGCAGATCTCATGTTTGTTCCCTTTTTTTTATATTATTCTATTGTCAATCTTATTTAATGATATAGATCAGTGGCTCTCACACTGTGATCTTCAGATCCCTGGGTGTTCCTCATATCTTTTCAGGGGGTCCACAAGGCAAAACCTATCTTGATAATAATGCCAGGATATTCTTTGCCTTTTTACCGTGTTGACATTTGCACTGATGAAGCAAAAGCCATGGTGGCTAAAACTGCTGTGCCTGGGCATGAATCAAGACAGTGGCACCAAACTGTAACAGCATTCATTGTATGTACTTGTAAAACCACTACTAATTTCTCCTAAAAATGTCCCAGATAATGCAGTAAAAACTGTTAACTTTATTAAATGTCAACCCTTAGCACATGTCTTTTTAATATTCTATGTGAAAAATGAGAAGTATATGTAAAGCACTCTGCATACTGAACTTCCATGGTTATCTAGAGGAAAAGCATTTGTGTAGTTGTTTGAGCCATTTGCTGAACTAACTGCTTTATTCGTGAGATGCTATTTTGCTTAAAAGAACAATTGACAGACTTGGGTATTTGGCCAATTTTTCCCTGAGAGTGAATGAAGCAAGCTGACACTTCAAGGAAAACAACTGATAGCATTGTTGCCAATAATAAAATTCAGATTTTCCACCCAAAATTAGGATTTTTAGATAATTTCTTACTGCCATTTTGGGTTTGGCAGTTTCTCAATACTTAAAAGAATTTTCTGATGAGGTCAGTGGTGATATTCACAAGTTTTTTTTTTGTGATATTATAATAATAAAATGTGGTTTCAACAATTGGAAGATCTGTGTAACTCACGGAACCAGTGTTCTCAAAATCACCAATGTATAATGTTACAAACTCATGTGCAGGTAAAAGATCCATTCAGCATGTAAGATAGACCCATAGATTTGAAAGTAATAGAAATGGAAATTTCATTGATAGGATTTTATATTCTACGTTGCAGCTAAGCTTTAAGAAACTACCACTTCTAGAATTTTGGTGTAGTTATTGAAGAACAATATCCACAATTATCTGAAAAGGCTACTAAAATACTTGTTTCTTTTTCAGTTACATATCTATGTGGCATTTTCTTCATATTTTCCAGGTAAAACAATGTATGACAGTAGGTTGCGAATGGAATCAGATATGAGAATCTAGCCATCTGTTGTTAAGCCAGACATTAATAAGATTTGCAAAAAATGTAAAACAGTGCCACTTCTTGCACTGAATTTTTTGTTTTGTTTTGGAAAATAGTTATTTTTCATAAAAATTATGTTAACATGTAATGGGCTTTAATATTTCATTTAAATTTTTTTCTCAGACTTATTTTTTAAATATAAATATTGGTAAATATTTACAGATACAATCCATATAAACAAAAGGTTTTTGGAGTCCACAATCCACATTTTTAAAAGTGTAAAGGGAGGTCCTGAGACCAGAAGGTTTGAAAGGTGTTATAGATTATGATCTGACCGTGAAGTTAGTTAGGTGAACTGGGAGAGGGAATTTTCACTGTTACAATAATTCAGTTGCTCCTATTATTCATTTTCTGTCTGAAAACTAAGATGTAAATATAGACCAAAGTTCTTTCCAAATGCTTGTGGAAGAGGCTGAGACGAAAATTTTTGAAAATTCAGTCTTTAAAAAAACGCAATTAGCTTACATTTTCCAGATACGGATGGTTACCTAAAAGGACACCTCTGAGGATGCATTGTATAATTGTATATAATTAAAGGTTGAATGTCCCTAATCTTAAAATCTGAAATCTGAAATACTTTTGGTCCTAAGCAGTCTATTATGCTTTATATGCATTAACTCTATTCTTCCTTTAAAACCTTGTGTAATAAGTAATATTATTAAGTAACTTGTTATTTGGTCTTTAAGAGCTTGGATTTAAGTACTTTATTTTTTGTCTTACTCCAAAGCTCTTATGCTTTTCCCTTCATCATCATGCTATTGTCTATAGCAGCTGTGTATGAAAGCAACCGTTTTCTGTAAACTATTTACAAGGTCTTGTGGTAAAGGCTCTTTTTGGCAACAAAGCTAGATAAAGACTTGTTTTCAATTTCAGTTTGATGATTAAGGCAAGGAGATTGTCTTCCAGAGTTATAGAGAGAAAGTGTAAAAGTGAATGAAGTAAACTGAAACAAATTGTTAGACACTGGCTTCCATCAGTAAATTATAGCCTTCCTAATCTATTTGGATAATACGAAAACATGAATAATTAGCAAGATTTGTATTCTTTTGGCTGATTCTCAATTTAATATCTGTTTACTATTGTGATCATATTTCTAGGCTTCTCCAGTGACAGTGATCTGATATCTCTTACTGTTGATGTGGATTCTCTTGCTGAGTTAGATGATGGAATGGCTTCCAATCAAAATTCTCCCATTAGAACTTTTGGTCTCACTCTTTCTTCGGATTCTTCAGCACTAGGGGCTGTTGCTTCTGAAAGTGAACAGAACAAAACAGAAGAAGAACGGGAAAGTCGTAGCCTCTTTCCTGGCAGTTTAAAGTCCAAGCTTGGCAAGAGAGATTATTTGGAGAAAGCAGGAGAATTAATAAAGTTGGCTTTAAAAAAGGAAGAAGAAGACGACTATGAAGCTGCTTCTGATTTTTACAGGAAAGGAGTTGATTTACTCCTAGAAGGTGTTCAAGGTACAATTTTATCTATGCTAATATATTTTGTTATGTTCTTATGTTGGTATCTGGAAAAAAAGTATATACATATATCTTCTGTATAGTCCTATATAAAAACAAAACTGAAAATGAAAAAATACTAAAGCTTAAATGACCTGTGGATGGAGATATACTTTTTAGCTATATGAGATGTTAGACATTATCAGAGATACTTAACTCTACTTCGATCAATTAATTTACAAAAGCAGGATTTAAAAATAGTCAACAAGTATTTAAGTCTCTTATATGAATAATAATCTTTTTTCTGACGATTACATTATTCAACAGTTTTTTTTTTCCCACCTCCTTCAAGAGTAAGCCACAGAGATTCTCTAATGTACTTACTGTGTTTTAAAAAAATTTTTAATTATTATGGGTATATAATAGTTGTATATCTTTATAGGGTACATGTGATGTTTTGATACTGGCATACAATGTGAATTAATCAGATCAGGGCAATTGTGATATCCATCATCTGAGGCATTTATCATTTCTTTGTGTTAGGAACATTCCAATTCCATTCTTTTAGTTATTTTAAAGTATACCCTAACTCTGCAGTCACCAACCCCCAGGCTGTGGACCCATCACCACCTGAGCTTCATACTACCCTCCCTCAAGCCATGGCACCCTACCCCCCCCCACCCTAGTCCATGAAAAAATTGTCTTTCGTGAAACTGTTCCCTGGTGCCAACAGGTTGGGGACTGCTACTCTAACTCATTGTTGATTATAGTCACTTTGTTATGCTATCAAATATGGTTCCTTCTATCTAACTATATTTTTGTACCTATTAATCATCCCCACTTTATTCCCTCCTCCCTGCTACCCCTCCCAGCCTCTGGTAACCATCATTCAACTCTCTATCTCCATGAGATCAATTGTTGTTAATATTTAGCTCCCACATATGAGTGAGAACATGTGAGATTTGTCTTTCTGTGTATGGTTTATTTCACTTAACATGATGTTCTCCAGTACCATCCATGTTGTTGCAGAATGGTGTCCTTTTTGTGGCTGTATGATATTCCATTGTGTATATATACCACGATTTCTTTATCCATTCATCTGTTGATGGACCCTTAGATTGATTCCAAATCTTGGCTGTTGTGAGTAGTGCTGCAGTAAATATGAGCGTGGAGATATCTTTTCAATATACTGATTTCCTTTCTTTTGGATATATACCTAGCAGTAGGATTGCTAGGTCATATGATGTTCTATTTTTAGTTTTTTGAGGAACCTCCATACTGTTCTCCATAATGGTTATAGTGCATTTACTCTTGATGACCTGAAGTGACAAGATGAAATGAGCTTTTAAATTAAGAACTTAAAAGATTCTTGGATTTGCCTACTATTCTGTTGTTAGTTGTAGTAAATTCTCAACTAATTAATGTAGGTGATATGGGACAGGTAGATGTAGCTGCTGAATGTAGGTAGAACTTATCTTTTATTTTTTTTTTTTTTTTGAGACAGAGTCTCACTCTGTTGCCCAGGCTAGAGTACCATGGCATCAACCTAACTCACAGCAGCCTCAAACTCCTGGGCTCAAGCAATCCTACTGCCTCAGCCTCCTGAGTAGCTGGGACTACAGGCATGTGCCACCATGCCTGGCTAATTTTCTCTGTATATTTTTAGTTGTCCAGCTAATTTCTTTCTATTTTTAGTAGAGACGGAGTCTCGCTGTTGCTCAGGCTGGTCTCGAATTCCTGAGCTCAAGCAATCCTCCCGCCTCGGCCTCTAAGAGTGCTAGGATTACAGGCATGAACCACTGTGCCCGGCCGTTTTTTTTGTTTGTTTTTAAGCATTAGCTTTTGTTTTAGTCCCCCACTTTTTCCTTATAGAAGCCAAAGGAAGCATTCTATAGTTAGTTACATGACTTTTTGGACATAATAATCAAAGGTTGATGTGACTTTCCAGTGGTTTTCTTAGTACAGTACTTCCTTGCACTGTGCCTGGTATCTTGTAGTCCAGGAGCCTCCTGTTTTACACTTTCTAGAGCATAAACTTTCAGTCTCATTACACAATGTAGACATATATCTGCCTTATAGAGTGGAACAGGGAGTATGTGGAGGGTTTTAACTGCTGCTTAACCACAATTTTGACAAACTCTCTTATTTTTAGCTTTCATTCCCACTTCCACAGCTTGCTAGTTGCCACCAATTCCTTACTGTAAGCCAGGCAACTTTCTTGAGTTTCCCAAGTTAGTAACCTCTCATCCATCTTCTTTCTAGCTTCTAAAATTTTTATGCTGTTGTCTTCTCTCTTAGTCTTTGTCCTTGTGGGCTTTTACCTTAAAAAATTATTTTACTGCCATGTTAATAGAGTTTCAGGAAGGGACATAGCTAAATAAATGTGTTCAAGTTGCTATCTTTAACTAGAAATTTAGATTTTGCAATCAGTATCTATTTTGGTGGGCTTGGGGAATCAAACAGCTTTTAATGTTTTATGTGTGTAGCAATAAGAGGAGTTGGAATTTTGCAGGTTTTTTTTGTTTTTTGGTTCTTTTTTGGTTATTGTCATATTGAAGTTGCTGATATAACCATTTGGAATCTGTTGACACAGTTTCAAATAATTGATTCTAATATTCATGTCCCATTAATTTTTTTGTCTTGATATGGTTATATAATTTTAGCTATCACTTTTAAGGTTTCTAGTTGAGAAACCACTTTTGAATTCTCTTGTTTTCATGGTTTGTAGGCATTTTGATCCTAATTTTGTTTATCAAATGCTTTCAAAGTCTGTTGGGTTTTTATTTGTTTTAAAACTCTACTCATTTTTGTTCTTTGCCTCAACTCTCATTGAGTTGGGAGTATAAATGGGGATGAGTTGAGAAATATCTTCTCTAATATTTCCCTTTTCTTTTCAGATAATTATGTATTAAAATATCACTGGTGTTCAATTGGCATAGATAAAACATATCAGTGTAACATTTTTCTGTCTAAAAGTTATTTGCACTTAGTCTTTGAACATTTCATAATGTTACCACTTGATGGCACCAGAAAAATAAAAATCTTTGCTTCAAAATGAGAATTATAGGTGCGTATGAGCAAATAACAAAGAATATACATCATTTGGTTAGTTACTTTGCTGATTATGGTGGTGAATTATCTTTCCACTAGAACTTGATACCAAACCTACTAGACCTCTGTCTTAAAGAATGTTACCACTTTAATATATTTCTCCTGTTTAATGTATGTCTTTTAAAACCACAATATCCATTCCTACTCTGGATTGGTTTTTGTTGCTAATGTGCCATCAAATCCAAAAAGTTAATAATTGACTAACTTGCTTTTAGTCTTTTATTCTTTATTCATAATGTGATTAATTTTTATTCAGACAAACGATAGGAGTCACAATCATAGAATTCTAATTTTTAACCAGTGTGTAAAAGGGCCTCTCTTTAGTCCTCACAGTTGTACATTTGACATAAGGTCAGCACAGTGCTTCCAGTCCATGGATTCTATTTAAAAGCAAACTAGTCACCACCTAACAAACATGCAGACATTATACTTTAATTTGTGGGGTAATTGGGAGCTCTAGCTTGTGAACTTGATTTGACATTTATGCTCAGAAGAGATGCTTCCTTGGGAAAAGTTTGTTCTATTGTGACAAAATTGTTATTGAAACATCACTGTAACCAGTAATACCTATAAATCATTTGAATTTAACTCTTTTTGTAACAGTTGTTCCTGTGACCCTGTGTTGGATTGGCATACCTCATAATAAAATAATTATTTCTGGATATATGGTAATCCAGAGAAAATAATCTTTCAGAGCTAAGTAGGAGTGCTTTATACAGGGTTAACAAATTTTGTTATTTCATTACTAAACTATTTCATCCTAAAGGAGATTATCTGGGTTGTTAGTAGATCTGATAAAGATGACTTGATTTTTTTCTTACTTAACTGGCATTTCCACATCTGAGACCAGATGCAGAAACACAATAGCAGCAGTTGTATTTGCCCATCCAGCAGAGAACAAGCATACCCTGATAGTGGTAACTTTGAATTCTCTTTTTGAATCTGACATTTCATTTATTCCCTTCTAGAAATGGCTCTTGAAATGAAGGCTCTGTCTGTTCTTCTAAATTCTCAGGTTTTTAAACATTTAAGAGAGAAAGTCCAAAGTCAAGGTCAAAGGAATCAATTGAATTTTTGAAAAGAATGTTGTGGTACATATCATCCTCTCGTGTCCTTATTTCTGTATTAATGGACGTGGTTGATATGATTAATCTCTGCTCTCAGTGTGGGCTTATTGGAATAGTTATGACAATGTAGAGTGTCAAATGGATTACATAAAGGTATTAATGAAATGTTTACATATCAACAATTTATTACATGCCTATCATCGTGCAAGGTGTTTTTCTTACGTTATTTTTAATCTGTAGAACTACCTCATAAGTTGAACTGTGGCTGATCATACTGGGCTTTGTCTAAGGACACCAAAATTTAGAGGGTGCAAACATTTAATATAATGATTCTAAAAGCTTGGCACCTAGTTAGCAAGAATAATTATTTAAAACAGGAAGCTACCAGATGGCGAGCATTGTTAGTAACACCCATCTGTGGGCTACATTATGAATTACAGAGTTGATTTGAGAGCTGGTTTTGTGTAGTTTGTTCCAGGTGCCAAAAGTGCTGGTTTGCGGTCTTAGTAAGGTAGATATTGTGATCCCCATTTTACAGGTGGAGGAAATGAAGACTTGTATAAATTAAGCAATTTGCTCAAGGATACATGCCGGTAAGAGTTAAGCCAAAAATTTAATCTAGGTGTTTCTGAGTCTAAATCTTGTCTTCTTCCCACTATGCCATGCTAATTCCCACACTTGCCCACCCCCCTGCTAATTAGATTAACTTTAAAATGGAGAGGCGACAAATCTCCATTATCAAATATTTGAGAACTTTATTTTGAATATTCATTATTTTTCCTTCTACCCATTTGTTTGTCTATTTGTTCATTCAAGCATCTATCCATCCAGTTGATCGTTCAAAAAGCATTTATTACTTATATGTACCAGGTACTGTGATAGGGGATATAAAATATTTTTCTTCTAAAAATATAAAATAAAAGTGAGTGGTGGCCCTTCAAAATGAGATGTTTCTGTCAACTGTATAGCATGAGGCCGGGTGCAGTGGCTCATGCCTATAATCCTAGCTCTCTGGGAGGCCTAGGCAGAAGGATCGCTCAAGGTCAGGAGTTTGAAACCAGCCTGAGTAAGAGCGAGACCCTGTCTCTACTAAAAAATAGAAATTAATTGGACAGCTAAAAATATATAGAAAAAATTAGCCGGGCATGGTGGCGCATGCCTGTAGTCCCAGCTATTCAGGAGGCTGAGGCAGTAGGATTGCTTGAGCCCAGGAGTTTGAGGTTGCTGTGAGCTAGGCTGATGCCACGGCACTCTAGCCCAGTGAACAGAGCAAGACTCTGTCTCAAAAAAGAAAAACTCTATGGCATGTTAACAAGGCCCATGATTATGTACTATATATGTTGTTGAAAATATGATAGATTTGTTGCCTCAGCCATACCTGTTATTTTTCACTTAACTTGTTGCTGATGCCACACTTTTCTAATCTACTCTTCTCTGCTGCCTTCCTCACTCTTATTCTTTCCTCCCTTCCCTTCCTGTCCCTTTCACTTTCTCTGTTCCCTCCCCTTTTCTTCCATTTCATCTCCTGCATACATTATGAATTAGTTCCTGGATGTTGCTGATATCTAAGTTTTCTTTGAAAATTTTGTTGATGTTTTTGACCAGTGAGATTATTTCTAGTGTTAATACTCACTTAAAAGAGTAGACAATCTTCCACCATTTCTATTCTTGTGTGTGATATTATAGGCAACACCAAGCCATTTTTCATAGTTTACTCCCTCCCTGGGTGTGTTAGGCTTTTAGGGATATTTCAAAAACTATGACCTTGTGTGCAACTTGGACCATTGATTTATTCTATGAATAAGAGTTACTCAAATATTAAAAAACCCAAAGGATGAACTTGTTTGCTTTGGAAATAGATGAATATATGAGAAAGGTAATAAGTCTAATTTTGATAAAGGAAGCAAGTCACATTATTATTTCTACTTGCTGAATTTTAGAAGTGAAAATATGTAACTCCAAAAATAAAATTTATTGACTTATTTATAGTATTTATTAATTCAGAAGGTGATATGAAAGTATTTTTTAGTTCACTTTATTGTTAAGTGATTGCCCAGTTTGGTACACAGTACATTATAGTATAAGGATAGCAAAACCAAAAGCTATATTTTTATGGGCAATGGTGATACGATCCTTTTGCCTTCTAGTTTTTTTTTTTAATGAACCACTTTGAGAACGTTGTTCTTCTTTTTTAATGTTGTTTTGATGGTTTAGGATGCTTTGCAGTTTTGTTTAAATTTGAGAATCAATTTTTCCATTTCTATAAAAAAGGCAGTTAGAATTTTGATTGGGATTGTATTACCTCTATAAATTTGAGGAGTATTGCTATCTTGACAATATTAAGTCTTCCATCCTATGAATGCAGGATGTCTTTCTATTTATTTAGATCTTTAATTTCTTTTAGCAATGATTTGTAGTTTTCAGCATGTAAGTCTTTTACCTCTGGTTAAATTTATTCCTAGGTATTTTATTCTTTTGAATGCTATTGTAAATGGAATTGTTTTCTTAATTTTCTTTTTGACTTGTTCGTTCTGGTATATGACTGATTTTTGTGTATTGATCTTGTACCTAGCAACTTATTGAATTTGTTTACTAGCTCTAGTGGTGGTTTTTTTTTTTGTGTGTGGATTCTTTGTATATTCTTTATATATATAGTCAGCCGTCTGTATCCATAGATTTTACACCTGCAGATATAATCAACTGCAGATTCAACCAACTATGGATCAAAAATATTTGGGAAATAAAAACCCAATAAAACATAAGAGCATGACAATAAAAAACAATATGAATAAAAAAGTATAACAATTATTTACATAGCATTTACATTGTATTAGGTATTATAAGTAATCTAGAGATGATTTAAAGTATACAGGAGGATGTAGGTAGGTTATATGCAAATTACCACATCCTTTTATATAAGGGGGTTGAGTGTCCGCAGATTTTGGTACTCAGGGGTCCTGTAAACAGTCCCCTGTGGATACTGAGGGACGACTGTATAGGATTATGGTATCTGAGTATAGAGGTAGGTGTACTTCTTCTTTTCAATTTGGATGTCCTTTATTTCTTTTTCTTGCCTAATGCTCTGGCTAGAATTTCACTGGGAAAGCAGGCATCCTTGTCTTGTTCCTGTTCTTGGGAAAGATTTCAGTCTTACCATTAAGCATGATGTTAGCTATTGGTTTTTCATAAATGCTCTTTATCATGTTGAAAAAGTTCCCTTCTGTTCATAGTTTTCTGGATGCTTTTATCATAAAAGAGTTTTGGATTCCGACATGCTTTTTCTGCATCAGTTGAAATGATCACATTTTTTTTCTCCTTCATTCTATTAATTACATTGATTTTCTTATGTTGAACCACTCTTGCATCCCTTGGATAAATCCCACTTGCCACAAAAGATTTTTATCTTAAGTTTGAACCCACTTGTGCCTTTCGGACTCTCTTGTGTATTTTGTGTTTCATTGTAATGTAGTTGGAAACGATGACCTGCCTGATGAAGTATGAGCCTTTTGTCCATCTGTCTGGAACTTGAGATCTTACTTTTCAAAGAAAAGCAGTATTAAACACATTCAGGGTATTACTATTATGAAAATGCTGCACAGCCTTTTTTGTTTTAATATAAAACATGTACTCTTCACTATAATTTAATAAATTGCCTTAGTTGAGAATTTTTCAGATTTTAACTTTTGAAACTGACTAGAACATTTGAAAGCAGTAAAATTGAGATTTTTTAAAATAAAAATTTGAAATTATTTAAATGTGCTGTTTATTCTTCCTTCTTTCTTTTCTCATCAGCAGTCTGCTTTTTCCATTCTTTGGTTGTTACAGGAAGTGTATGTCAACAGGAGAAAGCTATTATTCATGCAGTGAACTCAGAAGGAACTGTTTCATAGGTTCAGGGAGAAGTCTTTAGATTCTCTATTCTGTGCATTCACAAATGAAAAGAGTTGCTTTTTGTTTTATTTAAAAAAGTTTTTTTCTGCAGCAGTCTTCAGAGAAGGGGCAGGAGAAGAAAAGGTGAGAGTTGCTTTTTTCTTTTCTTTTCTTTTTTTTTTTTTTTTGAGACAGAGTCTCACTCTGTCGCCTGGGCTAGAGTGCCATGGTGTCAGCCTAGCTCACAGCAACCTCACATTCCCTGGGTTCCAGCAATCCTTCTCCCTCAGCCTCCTGAGTAGCTGGGACTACAGGTGCCCAACACCACGCCTAGCTAATTTTTTCTAATTTTAGTAGAGACAGGGTCTTGCTCTTGTTCAGGCTGGTCTCGAACTCCTGAGCTCAGGTGATCCTCCTGCCTCAGCCTCCCAGAGTGCTCGGATTACAGGTGTGAGCCACTGTGCCTGGCCAAGAGTTGCTTTTAAATTACCGTATGCTCAGGTAATTTCTTCTTTCAGGTTTTGTGTTAAGACTAGACTCTTTCAGTTCCAGGTAACAAAAAACCTTACCAACTCAAAAAGTTAATGTAGGAAACAGTGTTTTAGTCCATATCAAAAAGAGTGTTTTAGAGCTGGGTTTGGCGGCTCATGCCTATAATCCCAGCTACTTGGGAGGCTGGGTGGGGGGAGGATCACTTGAGCCCAGGAGTTTGAGGCTGCAGTGACCCATGATTGTGCTGTTCTCCATCCTGGATGACAGAGCGCTCCAGCCTGGTGACAGTGAGACCCTGTTTCAAAAAAAAATTTAAGAAGTGTTTTATCCCACATGATTGAGTGGATCATTGGTTACATACAGCTTGATTCAGGTGTTCAAGAAATGTCACTGGTCTCTGTCTTTCCATTTGCCTATCTCTGTTCACATGCTGTATTTGCTATCCCCTTTCTCTGATTCGATTGTATCTTCATGGTGTAAAAGATAACCCTCCACCAGCTCCGGGTTTGCAAAGTCTTCTTCCTCAGAATGCTAGAGGAAGAGGGAGTTTCCCCCCATGGCTCTAAAAAGAAGTCTCAGGGAGGGTTGGCCTGTCGTAGATCATGTGCTTCCACCTCTGTCTTTCTAACCTGATTAGGCATGGCTTATTTGTCATCCCTGGGAAGGTGGACAGAGCTGTCACTGATGAACCCCATGAACTGAACAGTGTAACTATAGAATGTGGAAGGAGTGATCCCAAACAAGGAAGGAATATTGGTCAGAAATGAACAAACAAAACACACTGAAATGTCATCCTCTACTTATTCTTCATGACCCAGCTGTGCCATTTATTATTTTTTCTCCACCTGCCTTTAAAAAAAAAATGGTTGTTTTGGTTGCTCATTTATTTTCTCTTATATGTTTCTTGGGCTATAATTCTGTAGATAATAGACATTATGTGTATTTTTTAAAAACTTTTAATGGAAATATAATATTTGCAGAAAAGTATATATCATAAGTATATAGCTGAATGTATTTTCACACATGGAACACTCCCATGTAACTGGCATCTGGATCAAGGGGCAGAATTTGACTGGCATTCTAGAAGCTCTCTGATGTCCCCTTCCAGTTACTGCCTCTTAAAAGTTAATCATTATCCTGATCTTAAAAGTATTGAGTAGTTGAGGCCTCCTTTTTTCTATTCCCATTCCTTGCAAGGTTAGGGGTCCAGTTTGAGAGCATCTTTTCTGTTGGTTTGGCCCTCTTCTGTGCAGTTTCTTTTATGGATGATGGTGGGGTAGGAGTTGGTGTCTTGCACCTCTTTTATTTCTGTGGGATCCTAACCTTTCTCTCATTTCCTTCTTTCCTTTCACGCTTTCACTGCCACATGTTGAAGAAGTTTCACCCCTTTTCCATGTATCTGATTTTTCCCCAAGGAGGAAAACTTTGCTGAGGCTCTCACTTTTGATTCCACTCACTTTCAAGCCTATAAAGCCTTTGCTTGAAATACCAAGTGCCAACTTGAGTGCAGTGTTTTGGCATTTAGTTGGACTTACTTTTTCTTGGGGTGGTTTTTTCTTATGCTTTTGCTTAAGTCCTATATTCCTTTCTCTCTATATTTTTTCTCCCCTGAAGGAATCTTTTAAACTTTTCCTCTTGTCTGCATGTCCATTGGCCTGCAACTGGGAGCCACTGCGAGTTCTGTTGTAATTTGTTTTATTTCCCTATTCACAGTAATATGAAGATCACGGTATTCTTTGTTTCCTAGTAATGCTGAAAATGTCGGCCTTGGGTGGATTTATTTACTCTCTTTATCTTTTGTTTGTTCTTTGAGAGGTTATGTGGGGAGATTTGAAATTGGATGGCTGCCATTGTCTTCTCCAGGCCTGAGAGTCCACACAGATTGTTTTTAAACGTTCAGCAACCTTTGCACTCTTGAAATAAACCTAACTCTGTTGTGATATACATTATCCTTTGTATATGTCATTGGATTTGATTGCTGATATTAATATTTATTCATAGTCTGGGCATGATGGGTTGTGCCTGGAATCCCAGCACTTTGAGAGGCTGAGGTGGGAGGATTGCTTGTAGCCAAGAATTCAAGACCAGTCTGGACAATATAGCAAGACCCTGTCTCTACAAAATAATTAAAAAATTATCCAGGTGTGGTGGCATGTGCCTGTAGTCCCAGCTACTCAGTAAGTTGAAGTGAGTGGATTGCTTGAGCCTAGGAGTTTCGAGGTTGCAGTGAGCTATGATTGCACTACTGCACTCTCAGCCTGGGCGAAGAGCAAGACCCCATGTCTGAAAATAAATAAATAAATAAATATAAAGTAAATTATAAACATCATGGCTTCTACCTCTGTGTAATTTGCATCTCCAGAAAATAGGGTCATTATTCTACATATCCACGATACAGTTATCATACTTAACAAATTCAGTGGGAAGAACAGTTGTATGGCAAGGGTTTTAATAGTGAATTCAGTTTCTTTAATAGATATCCAACTGCTATCTCCTCACCTCAAAACTCAATTATATTTTTTCAACTTTGGTAAGTTGTATTTTTCAGGACATTTGTTTATTTCACACAAATGATGGAATTGTTTATAATATCTCCTAATCTTTTTTATGTGTGTTGGGTTTTTGTTGATTTTGGCAATTTGTTTTCTTTTTCTTTTTTTCTTAATCAGTCATATTAGGGATTTATCCATTTTGTGAATGTTAAAATTACTTTTTGATTTTACTATTATATGTTTGTTTTCTGTAATATTTTATAGGTTTCTGTTTCTTTATTTCCTTTCTTCTACTTACTTTCAGTCTATTTATGTGTGTGTGTTAGAAGCCTACATCTTTAAGTTTTAGCCTCCTTTTTCTCTGTATATTTGGGATTATAAATTTTCCATTAAATACTTAGCTATATATTCCATAGGTTTTGATACATCATATCTTAATTATTAGCTCAAAATATTTTCTAGTTTTCTTTTTGATTTTTCTTTATTAGTTTTCTATGGCTAATGCAACAAATTACCACAAACTTAATGACTTAGAACACAGACTTTTTATTTATGTTTTTGTAGGTTATAAATCTGACATGAGTCTCACTGGGCTAAAATCAAGGTGTAAGCGGGACTATATAGTTTTTGGAGACTATAAGGGAATATCTGTCTCCTTGCCTATTCTAGCTTCTAGAGGCCACCCACACGCCTTTGCTTGTGGTCCCCTTTCTCCATCTTCAAAGCCAGCAGTGTTACAGCTCTCTGACTGTTCCTTCATAGTTACATCTTACTCTGATCCTCAGCCAGGAAAGGTTATCTGATTTTTAAGCACCCAAAAAATTCAGTTGGGCCCATCTCGATAATCCAGGATGATTGCCCTATCTCAAGATCTTTAACCGTAATCACATTTGTGAAGTTCCTTTTGCCAAGTAAAATAACATATTCACAGGTTCTGGGCCTAGTACACGGACATCTTTAGGGGTTAATTCATTAGTCTGCCTATTGTACCTGTGAATTACTTAGATGTATATAAGTATATTGTTTAATTTTGTGGTAGTTGGAGTTCTAATTATCTTTTTGTTATTGATTTCTAGCTTAAATTCCATGGTGTGCAAATAACTGAATCTTAATGATTTCAGTATTTTGAAAATTTTTGAGGCTTTCTTTGTAGCCAAAATGCCCTACCTTTTTAATTATTTTAATATTAGGCCTTGGTATAGGAGTGCTTGATATATTTAACAAATAAAGAGCTGTCATGGTATTTTCTATAGTATCACTACCCTCTTCATGTTTATAGGAAATTTTGTTACTTTTGGTAGTCTCTGTCTTATTTTTGGTAGTTAATTGATCATTGCTTGATTATAGAATAGGCATAGGCACAAAGGGTAAATTGATTTTGAATTGTAGAGGGTGTGATTAAATTATTCTCTGATTAATTAACACATAGCTATATTATTGGCTCATGGAGGGAAAAGTCCACAAATACATTAAAATCTTGCTATAAAATAGTTACCTTGAATGAATCCAGACTAGTAATAGCCCTTTCCCCTACAAAAGAAAAGCATACTGTAAGGCAGTGAAGAACAAAGAATTTGATACACAGGGCAAATAAAAGCAAATTTTAGAAACAAAGAACTCCAAATTGGATTTTTATTGTAGTTGATTGGTTTGATACTTGGAGTTGGAACAATGCTTTGACCTATGCTATTGATAAAAGGTCTGTCTTTACCCAAACAACTGGAAGTAAGATTCGAAGGAATAAATAATGAGAAGAGGCAAATATGTGAAAGTACGTGGTAATAATCCCTTTAAATGAAGTGGTCCAGTGATACAGGTAATAGAATGTAGAATTTGTGTAGTGTAATCTAGCAAGCTAGGTCAGTTTAGTTCCATGCCCAGGCGGACACCTGAACAGATGTGTAGGAAAAAACCACACATTCTGAACAGATCGATAACCATAATGAATTCATTGTTACTAATCTTAATTGGGCCCTCAATACTGTTACTTACCCTTAACATTCTTTTGTTAACTTGCATGTCTACAATCTGCAGTGATTGTTTCATATATCCACTACTTCTGTTATTCCAATGACACCACACTTTCTTGCTTTTCTACTTTTCCCTACAAAAGAAAAGCACACTGTAGTGCTTGTTTTCATCTTGTTTTTCTACTTTCTGGGTCTTTCTATGTTTATTTTGCCAACTACTTTTCCCCCCATGTCATCTTTAAATCTTTAAATGCTCTCGTTTATTGAGATCTGGTCTTCAACCTTCTTACTTACCTTAGTTGGTTTTAGCATTACATGACTTCAATATCTATCTGCAACAGCACTGTGCAACAGAAATATAATGTAAGATACATATGTAATCTTAAATTTTCTAGTACCCACATTACAAATAGGGTTTCTCCTGTTAACCAAGATGGATAACTTGGGGGCTATGTTTACCTTCCTTCCTGAAGCAACTAAACATACCAGACAAAATATATTTAACAATGGTTTTCAAGGCACTGGACATCAAGCAATAAAAGACAGTGACTTCTAAGAGATAGGAAACAAATGAGGTGAGGTTTATGAGTGCCACAGCTTACTGCCTTGAATTTTTAGGCCTTGGTGCCAAGAAAGGAAAGCTATGTGGATCCTGGCAGAACTTCTGAATTAAGGAGATGGTGTTGATCGGCTAGAAAGACCAAAGCTTTTAGAGCTTGCAGGGTAGAGATTCAGGGTCATTGCCTGATGTCTAGTGTATTGTTTAGAGACAGGATAACTGTACAGAGAGTGGCTCAGTGTCTCCTGGAATATTTAGTACTGATTAGTGTATGCACATGGAGAAACTATTTAAGGCCAGCAAAGGATCTACCAAAAGGATTAGGGGAAATAATTCTGGATGCTCACACAAGGCTGGAAATAGTGTCCATTTTCAAGAGGTAGTCTCAACAACCTCAATCATGTGGCATTGGGTAGAGTACTCAGAAGGAATAATAATAGTGCAGAATAATTAGTTCTGGGTCCACTGTAACAAATCTTAAACAAGACCCAAAAGAATCACCACCCAACAATTCTAAATGGTTGGCATTCAATCAAAAATTACCTTTCATGGAGAGAAGCAGGAAAAAGATGACCTTAAATGGGGGAAAAATGAACCGATCAAATCCCATCTGGCAATGACACAGGTATTAGAAGATCAGAGACTTTTAAAGTTATTATAACTATATTCATTATGTTGGAAAAGTTAAGTAAAGACGTGGAAGAATTATAAAAGACCCAGCTGAACTTCAAGAGATGAAAGGTACAATATATTTCATTTTCAGAAATGAAAAATATAAGGGGTAGGATTAGTGGCAGATTAGATTTTGTAGAAGAAAAGATTAACAGTGAGCTCGAGGGCATAGCAATAGAAACTATCCCCAAAATGAAGCATGGAGAGGTAAAATGATTTTTCTTTTTTTGAGACAAAGTCTTACTCTTTTTGCACTGGGTGGGGCGCAGTGGTGTCATCATAGCTCCCTGTAGCCTCAAACTCCTGGGCTAAAGCGCTCTTCTTGCCTCAGCCTCCCGAGTAGCTGAGATTATAGGAGCGCCACCATGCCTGGCTAATTTTTCTGTTTTTAGTAGAGATAGGGTGTCACTCTCACTCAGGCTGGTCTTGAACTCCTGAGCTTAAGCAGTCTTCTTGTCTGGGCCTCCCAGAGTGCTACAATTACAGATGTGAGCTACTGTGCCCGGCCGAGAGGTAAAATGATTTTAAAAAATTAAACCAACTTCACTGATCTACAGAACAATTTCTATATATGTAATTGGAGAACCTGAAAAGGGAGGAGGGAACAAAGTGTTTGAATAAATAATGCCTGAATGCTTTCCACATTTGATAACAATTCTCAAGTCCAAGAAGCCCAGCAAACCACAGCACAAGAAACATGAAAACTACTCCAAAACACAGTATAATCAAATTGCTCAAGACTAGTGATAAAGAGAAAAATCTTACAATTAAAAGCAGGCAAAAGGAAAAAGACAGGTCATGTACAGAGCAAAGATAAGAATAACACCAGATTTCCTGTTGGAAAAATGCAAACAAGAAGACAATTGCTCAGTATCTTTAATGAAGGGAAAGGGGAGAAAAACCATTTCAAGTGAGAATTTTATATCTAGTCAAAATATGTCTGAAAAATGAAGGCAAAAATAAAAGAATTATTAATTGGGAGTGATGGATATGTTCATTATTTTGATTGTGCTGTCTTCTCTCTGTTTTTTTTGGTTGGGCTAGCTAAAGATTTGTCAATTTTGTTGATCTCTTCACAGAACCAATTTTTGATTTTATTTTCTCTATATTCTTTTTTTTTTTTTTTTTTTGAGACAGAGTCTCGCTTTGTTGCCCAGGCTAGAGTGAGTGCTGTGGTGCCAGCCTAGCTCACAGCAACCTCAAACTCCTGGGCTCAAGCAATCCTGCTGCCTCAGCCTCCCAAGTAGCTGGGACTACAGGCATGCGCCACCATGCCCAGCTAATTTTTTCTATATATATTAGTTGGCCAATTAATTTCTTTCTATTTATAGTAGAGATGGGGTCTCGCTCTTGCTCAGGCTGGTCTCGAACTCCTGATCTCGAGCAATCCACCCGCCTCGGCCTCCCAGAGTGCTAGGATTACAGGCGTGAGCCACCATGCCTGGCCTGTTTTCTCTATATTCTGTTTCATTGTTTTCTTCTCCTTTGTTTTTGTGTAGTTTGCTCTTCATTTTTTAGATTTTATCTTAAAAGGTAGAAACTTGTTATTGATTTGAGATCTTCTTATCAGTGTGAGTTTGAGAGGTATAACTGTCACTGTAAACTTGTGCATCCCATAAATTTAGAAATATTGTTTTCGTTTTCATTGTGTTTGAAATAATTTCCAGTTTTCCTTGTAGTTCCTTTTTTGATCTCTGTATTATTTAGACCTATGTCCTTTAGTTTTCAAATATTTGTGGAGTTTCCCAATTTCTTTTGTTGCCGATTTCTAGTTTAATTGTTATGGCTAATGAATAGACTTTGCATGATTTAAATTCTTTTAAATATATTGAGACTTTTGTCCTAGCAAATGGTCTGTCCTGGAGAATGTCGTTGATTTCTAGTTTAATTGTTACGGCTGATGAATAGATTTTGCATGATTTAAATTCTTTTCAGTGGAGATCCAATTCAGGTGAGTCCCCTCTAGCACCCAGAAGGAAGTCTTCACACCTACCATCCACCCATGCTGTCAGGGTGGGTAGAAGTAGCCCCTCATTAAAACACCGCAAAGCTTTGTTTCTCTTACTAAAGCTCTACACTTTTTCTTTTCTTTTTTTTTGAGACAGAGTCTCGCTTTGTTGCCCAGGCTAGAGTGAGTGTCGTGGCATCAGCTTAGCTCACAGCAACCTCAAACTCCTGGGCTCAAGCAATCCTGCTGCCTCAGCCTCCCAAGTAGCTGGGACTACAGGCATGCGCCACCATGCCCGACTAATTTTTTCTATATATATTAGTTGGCCAATTAATTTCTTTCTATTTATAGTAGAGATGGTGTCTCGCTCTTGCTCAGGCTGGTTTTGAACTCTTGACCTCAAGCAATCCGCCCGCCTCGGCCTCCCAGAGTGCTAGGATTACAGGCGTGAGCCACCGCGCCCAGCCCTCTACACTTTTTCTTACATAAATATTTCTCAATTTTTTAAAAATGTTTCCAGTCAATTTTCAGAGTCATTTTGATAATCATGTCTGGTTTTATCTTGAAAGATGTTTACTCAACTTCTAATTCTGACAGTCTGAAAGTCCTACCTTCTGTCATCTCTTACAACAACTTAATAATAATTGGTTTTACTATTTCTATTATTGTTTGATTCTAATCCATTTTTTTCTGTGTGAGTGATTTTTTTAAAAAATGGAATCTAACCATGTCACTTCCTTGCATGAAAAAGTCATTGCTTTTAGGATAACTTCCCAAGTATTGTGGCCTACAAGGCTATGCATAGTTTGGCTTCTGCCTTGCCTTCCAGGCTCATCTTGAATCACTTCTCTTCACTTATTCTTCTTTAGCCACAGTGGCCTTCTCTTACCTCATGGAAGGCACCAAGGTCCTTCCCATGTAGGATCTGTGCTCTTCTTGGAGTGTTTTTTTGCATTTATTCGATTGATAACTTCTCCTTGCTCATCACACCTGAATTTCAGTGGCATTTCCTCAAGAAAGCCTTTCCTCACTTCTACTGAGGCCAGAATAGATATCCTCACCTTTGTTTTCATTGCACACTGTTTATAGTGAATTAATTTATTTATTTTTGGGACAGAGTCTCACTTGGTTGCCCTGGGTAGTGTGCAGTGGCATCAGCATGGCTCACTGCAACGTCAGGCTCCTGGGCTCAAGTGATCCTCCTGCCTCAGCCTCCAGAGTAGCTGGGACTATAGGCACGTGTCACCATGCCTCAGCTAATTTTTTTATTTTTATTTTTTTTTATTTTGGTAGAGACAAGATTTTGCTCTTGCTTAGCCTGGTCTCAATCTCTTGACCTCAAGCAATTCTCCTGCCGTGGCCTTCCCCAGAGTGCTAGGATTACAGGTGTCAGCCACCGTGCCCAGCCTACAATGAAATTATTGTTTGTGCAGTTATTTATTGAATGAATATATCTTCATTTACCTGTAATGTCTTGGAAGACAAGGCATTTTCTTGTTAAGCATTGCATCTTCTAGGATAGTGTCAGGTACATAGGAAATTCTCTATAATTATTTTTGATCGAGAGAATGATTCTATAGTTCCTATCAATGAAAAGCCCATAGGAAGGCTTCCTGGGGAGTTGATAAATAAGTTGAATCCTAAAAATTGTGTAGTAAA